>JAFFZH010009106.1:0-12399 GCA_018420115.1 Euura saliciscinereae | reverse complement strand
GCTATAAGTTTTTATGTATACATTTTCCAATAGAGAATTACTATATCCGGCAGTATTATTATTTCTTTCTTTTTTTTTATCATCTTTAGCACTACGCGATATAAACGCATCGTAATCAATTTTCATGCTCACGTTATTGTATAAGAGGATTGATAAATATGTAGATTTAAAAAATTCATCAGATTATCATTATTTTAGGCCACTTTACTGTGTTCATATTTTTTTTTGGAACTCATTTTGTGCAGCATTATTTGTTTACAATGTTTTTAGGCACTAAAATTAGGCCTTTTGTGCAATTCTAATATCATTTCCAAAGTAGATTTGAATCAAAATATAGAATATCAACGCAGAGCTATGAACCAAACACAGTCTGCAACAAGACTGCTTTTTAAGCTTGCGTTGATATTCCTTTTTCGATTTTTCTATTTTTATCAACGATCTCCGATCCAGACTCTCTCGTTACGATCACTGCAGCATAAGCGACTGTAGATTCCTTATGAGTATGGTATCTTTAACGGCGTTGAATACGATCTTTATATTCTCCGTGTCTACGGCGGTGGTGAAATGGTGGAACAACGCCTTGGTGTGCACCCTCTTAGCAGAAGTGAACATGTCTAAGATGAACTTTTGTACGTCCTTCATGGAATGTGAGTCTCCCGTAAACTGTGGCAAGTATCTTCGCACGTCAGTGTCCATCGACCGAACCTTTTTTGCGAGTAAATCCGTCTTGTTCAAGAATAATATTATCGATACTTCTTTGAATATCACATTGTTCACTATCGTATCGAATATGTTCCTGGATTCCTCCAGTCTGTTCGTCCGCCTGTCTTCGAATAATACTTGGTCAAATTCGGACGAAGATACGAGGAATATAATCGACGTAACGCAGTCGAAACATTGAAACCACTTTTGCCGCTGCGATCTTTGGCCCCCTACGTCCACGAACAAGAACGCTTGATTGTTGATCGTTATCACAAATTCGGATATTCCTTTGGTCGCTTTTCTACAGCGTAAAATATCTTGCTGGGTTGGCACATAATCCGCATGGGCGATCCTTTCCAAATTGTCCAGAAAATATTGCACCGAATCGCTCAATTGAAATTCTCTTCTCCTATCGAAAGCCTGTCTGATGGAAGCGTCTCTCCATAGGCTTTGCAGCGATGGTAGATAATGCAGGAACAATCTAGTGTCCAAAATAGTTGTATTCTCAAACTTCAAAAGCTGATATCCTATGTCATAGTTCTTTGGGTTTTTCCACGGTATATTCAGCTTGTCTCTAGCGTCGACTAGGACCTTCATTCCCTTGATGATATTTTGATAAATAATTTGCTGATACTCCCTAACGAGTTCAGGCTCGAATTTCACCCCGTGGATGATCCTCATCTGCTTGAGGAAAGTCGATTTACCGCTTTCCCCTGCCCCGAGCAGCAGCAACTTGACCTCGCGCCTCTTCTCCTGTCGCTCTTTTTCCAGCTTTTGATCAATCTCCTGGCTTTTAAAACGCTGCTCTATCTCCTCGGGGGAGAATTTCAGCCGCAAGCAACATGTACACAGCCACGTTAATGTAGCTGCCATTTTTTTAACCGCTTCCTAAACTTTTCGTCCACTTTATGCCAGCGAGTCTGCGACCATAGCATTGCTGTCTGTCTGGGACTCTCGTGTCTGTGCGGTACAGTCACAAACATTTTCGCTTCCGTATTGATACATTGAATAATATATCAACCGAACTAACATTAGTCAATGACTGCAGTTAAGTCCTGTCACCACACCACACCATAGCGTTTATTGAAATTGGAGATATTACGAAAAAAACAATGAAACTTAAAAAAGAACAATTAATTCACACCGCACACAAGGTTAAAGCGACTGCATGTCCGACATCGACGACGGTCAGACCACGAATGAGATTGAGAGTGCCTACCGCTCTATATATCAGCGCTGCACCCCCGTAGACTGAGGGGCTGCCCCACCCCGCGGCCTGCAGTTGTGTGCGACGTAGTGGCAGTACTCCTGCGTCCCAGGATATGCGCAGCGGGAAATGTCCCCTCCAGAATTTTCAAACAGAAATTTAATTTTACCTACGACACAGAAATTCTCAAGAAAGTTGTGAAGAAAAAAAAAGAACCCCGACTCGAGCTTTCTGTTTGATATGATAGCACATAGTAGATACACGCTGATATTTAAGGATATTAGCATTGAAAATGCTTCTATATAGGCTGTACATTCTCATTCAAAAGTGACTTTCGTTGGCAATATTGAATACTTTGCGATAAGATAACAATCGGAAAAAAATCAACCATATTCAAGATGATAAGAGTATCAATTTTTGATAATAATAATGCCCAAAAGTTATGAAAAAATTGTTTAAACAAAACATTGTTGAATAAATATCAATAGAGAATGTATCACTCGACATCGTAAGTATGATAAGAAGGAAGTGATCGATTCAGTCGAGTCAGGTGGTGTTGAAAAAACGTCTTACAATTTTTTAACGTTTCGGCGGGAATCCCTCGCCCTCATCAGAAACGAAAAAAATAGGCAGGCGTGTAGAAATTACAAAGTAATATTCCGGTATGACGGTTGGTCGGTGCAATTTTGGCAGAATAAAGATCTGAACTTCGTCCTTTTTTCAGTTCTGCTCTTGCACAGTTGATTTTCTTCATGTGAAATGAATTCGTCGTTTTTTCTGTATACATATACATTTTTTAAAGAATTTTCCCATTTTTTGTTTAAAATCCTGTTTTCGAAAATTTGTAAAGGCTGTATCTAGGAAACTATTTGTTCCACGCTCCGGAAACTTCGGAATTGTAATCTACAACGTTTTTTCATTCTTTCCGCTCGAACTCTAGATTCCCAGACGTAATCTGAGAAAATGAATCCGTTGACGGTTATTGAAGTTCGCATCACCTGATGCATCGTCAGCTGCACGTGGCCCCCTACCTGCACTCTTTTACGCGTCTTCGGGCGTGTTTGCTGGGATTGTATGATGGCAGGGAATAAAACAAGCGAGCAAATAGCAACGAAAGAAGCACCGTGTTCCGAGGGCCTTTAGGATTAGGTGTACGTGATGTTTTATGCACACAATTTCGAGGTTGTGACCTGGAAACGCTTTATTGTTAAAACGTTTTAGCATCTTGACTGAATTCTTACAATATACAAATCAATTAAGTTCCCATGAATATACGGATTAACTGATCACGATAAAATCTTTTGAAATGAATGAAATTTAGGAGTGTAATATAATCTGTCACATGAAACGGTTCCATGATGATAATAGGACTAATTATCGAAGCCCATTTTCTTTCGGGAGATCGTTTTCTTTCGGATGAACGAAAATCAATTGCATGACAAATTTGGGGAGAAGACAGATTTACAATCAAAGGAAATAAAAATTCGGTCGAATATGATTTTATATTGCATATATTACTGTATTCAACTTGCTATAAAATGAATATGCTGTTCGAATTTTCGTAATACAACACTTGAAAAATTAATGCATTGATAATTCCATGCGATAGTCAACTTCTCCTGAATGTTTTTTTTTTCTTTCAATCACTTTAGTCGAATTGATCACAATGAATGGCGAAAAATATAGGTAGGAGAGAGTGGGGCACTATGGGTCAATGCTGCCATCTCCGCCCTCGAGGGTTGTAAGAGGTGGCACCTGCGTGGCAGGTTCGTGACCTACAGTCACTTGTTTTAACGTGTCGTTACTCGTTTTATTTCAACATGGTGCGTTTCAGTGACGCAAAGTTTGTTTTGACGCCCTCAAAGTTGGAAAAAAAATCCTGCTAAGTTTCGTTTTGACATTTTTACGGATTAGATACGGCCAATTGTCATCATATCAATGAATACTTACATACCTAGGCTAGAAAATCACGTATGGCCCAAAGTTAAATATGCATTTTTTGGTTAGGTAAAATCAGTTTGTTGAAAAAATTCGAGCGTGGGGTACAATGAGTCAATATATTTAAGATCCATGGAAATAGCACATTTTCATCATCCGATCAGGTTTTCCACTAATTAACGTTCAAAATGATCCCCAGTAGACAGTTCGTTATCGGGAATCGCGACTTTAACTCCTAAATTATGTTTTTGTAAAAGAAACGTCACAATCTCATACTCATTTATGTACGTTGACGCTGTTTTTTTCCTACTGATTCAATGATTCTGACTGATTGAGTAACTGGACTGGAAAAGGCATTAGGTGCTTACTAAATTAAATTAAAAAAATTATTTTGTCGAAAATTGCATCACTTTCAGCTGATTACCAGGTTGACCCGTAGTGCCCCATGGGGTGACCCATTGTACCCCACGGGTGGGGCACAGTGGGTCAAAAATTCTTCTTTGGAAATGCATTTTTATTATTTTTGCTATGCAAGATATCCGAGTTTTAGTTTTTGGACATTGTTGCCAATGAGTTGAGTCATGAATTCCACCTGGTCACAATTTCAAATATCTTTCCGAAAAAATTAGAAAAATCCAAAAGGGAAAACTGACCCATAGTGCCCCAGTCTCCCCTACGATGATTATAAGAATAGATAAAAAAAAAACGTTCCTCATTCACAATTCGTCGCGATCAAACTTACGGTTCTCGCTTTGTTGAAAAGATAAGGACGAAGAAACCTAATCCTAAACGTCTGTTGGAAAAAATGTCAACAAACTCAGGGAATGTTTATTTTGTGCGGTAGAAAATTGTAAGAATAAAGAATCGGCGACCCATCCGACGTGGGTTGGGCTCAAACCTTGAGTTCGTTTATTTAGGATGAGGATAAACCTCGAATTCTTTCCTCGAAGAGCTCAGATAAAACCTTCTCAAGACCGGAAGTATAAGGTATCTTAGGCACTGCTAGTAGAAGATAACGATTACATGAGTTTTCTACAAAAAATCTTCAGTTCTGTTAGACACGTTTCGATATTTTCCACAGATCGTTTGGTAGTTCCATATTTCATCGTGACTCAGATAGAATATATAGCATATCTGACTGTCCATCAGGTATGCGACTCGGTCTACCGTTTCCTTTGTCTTTTTCCTTTCAATTTAATAATTGGTTTCAACAGCTTTATGAATTCTAAGGCTATACCCGAGATGAATTGTAGCGCCCAGTTTCATACTCCCAGCATCCAACTCAACCTCCTTAGATCCCATTTGAACCTCAAACTCCTATTATGAACCTCCAAGTCCTCCACAGTGTAAAATTAGCATCCATTTGAAGACTCTTTTCAAGTGTTCGAACTCGAGCTCCCATTTAGGGCTTCGAAGTCCTCTAGTTTCATGATTCAGTGCCTATTCTGATACTCATAACGAACGGCCCACCTTCGAGCTCCTATTTTGAACCTCGAAATCCACCGGAATCATAGATAACCACAGCCCGACTGGAAATTTAATCAGGCTAGCCTGTCATCCGACCAGGCCCCGATCAGGTTGAAATCAGGTTTGCCACATTACGGTATAGCTGATAAGGTCCTGATCAGGTGAGCATCAGGTTTACCTCAGTGAGGCAAGCCTGTTGGACCCCTGATCGGGGCGAGCTCTGGTATTTGTTACTAAGGAGTACCTGTTGGGCCCGCAGTCAGTTCAGCCTGATACGAACATCATTTCTAGATGTCTTAGAACCGCGTCAAATGAAACGTGTATTATAACCGTTGTCATGTTGACCCCAAGCATCCCGCACCGAGGTGTGTTGAACCCCTGGTCCGTTTAGGCTGATACGGCCCTTATTGAGGCGTGCCTGCTAGAATCCTGGTCAGGTTGCTAACAGGCATTCTTCATTACGCGTTTTACGCCAAGTGTAACATGTGTAATTCATCCATAATACACACCCATTTGGTACGCTTTCAACCCGCTGGTACCACACAGGATAATCATTTATATTATCATGTTAGAAGCTCTGATTATTAATAGGTCAAAATTCTCATAATATCCAATAAGTAGTTTGGCGTAATAGGTAGGGCGTACGATTAGTAATGCGAGCGTGCGATAGGTCCTGGATCGAAACCCGGTTAGGTCAAAATAATGCGAAGTTTTTCTGAAGTAAAATTGCGTTCTAACGTCGGTATGAGGTCGAGTATGAGTGGTTCAGTTTACTCAAACCACAAAATTTTTATTTTGTAATTATATTTTCAATGTTGAATAATCCAAACACAGATTCACTAATATAATCAGGGCTTGACCAGGAAGCCTGATCAGTAAATCTAATGTGGGCCTGACTGACACCCGGTTCAGGCGGCCTGATCCGTTCCTGATCGATAACCTTGACGGCGGCCGGAGCAGGGTGCCTGATCACTGATCAGGCTCTTGTGGAACGCTGCGTTACAAACGAGGTCAGGGCCTGATCACTCCACCTGATGTGTGCCTGATCACTTTACCTGATGTGAGCCTGATCGGGCAGTAGGGCAAACCTGGCCAGGACCTTATCACTGTCTTAACAAAATTTCCAGTCGCGAGGGGGCTGGGTGTAGCGAGGGTTTAGTGAGCCTATTTCTCATTTCAGCCTAAAATTCTACATTTTGTCCGGTAGCTGAACGTTTTATGCGTTAAAGAGGGTTTGATTTTCTATACCAAATGAACCTTTCTAGACCCTCCAAAACCTCCGTGGAAGTTCCAAATGGTGGAAGTTGGAGGTTCTAAACGGACGTTAAATTTCGACTCGGGCACCTGCTTCAATTCTTAGGACTTGAGCTCCGCACAATGTACAATGAGTAGTGGTCTTTGTCAGCGTTCAATAAATTCTCTGCTAGTACCACATTTCGACCTGGGATTTGGGATTCTCGTCTTTCTGTTATTGCCTCGTTCTTCCGAGTATCGTACATAATAATAATAATACAATATACACGCATTATTCTCAGCGTGTGTTCTAATCTTTGTTGAACTTTTCGGACGAATCCTTTTTGAAGTATGATTCTTTTGACTCCAAATAACTACTATTTCATGTGTTCGTGTTCGGTTCGATCGAACCATGGGGGCCAACCTGTGCACCAAGTGCACATTTTGCACAGGCCAGGTATACCTACTCGTGCACCAAATCCTATTACCCAGCCAATAAAAAGGGATTAGGACTCGGCGGCCCGGGACTACCTGACGCGCACCTAGGTCGCTTAGAACAATAGCTTTTTGGAATTTGTTAGCTGCTCACAAATATTTTCCTTTGTTGAATAACTCCACTAGCTTCCGATTCTAACAAAAGCTATGAAAATACTTCTTGGTTGTGCAGGTCTAGTGTCTACTACTATTGTGCGTCATTGTAGGATTAACAGACCTTTTTCGACCCAGGTCACAAGCCTAACTGACCCATTCAATTATGTGCACCTCCCCGGAGGCCTTATGCGGCGAAAATTCTAAACTTGGCCACCTGGGTGTTAGAAGGACCTTACTCGACATTTTGACATAGTGTGGAAAAATCTATCAAGTCGAGTCAACGGACGAGGGAAAAACATTTAATCCAATCCAATGTAATTTTGTTCAACGTTTTATTTCGTAAACATCAACAAAAGTATAATTCCAAGAAGAATTATCGGACCATTCTGACCCTGGGTTCTTCCGAAGGCCCGGCGAGAACCGAGGATATATTCATGCACCCGGGACATAACAATGGACAGAAAAAGGACTCTGCCTGTTGGACACGTGCATGTCATAAAAGCGGGAGGAAGAAAGACGCCTAGGCTGATTGGAAAAAGGATCAGGTAGGAAAACACTCATCTTTCCTCCTTCTTTTGTTTATTTTAAGACCCTCGGGATTCCCCATGTAGCCATTACCTAGAAATGGTCGGACATCTGTCGTTACCTTACTCAGAGATACTTGAGTATAAATTCAGTATTGTTATGATAAAAATGTCAACACCGAATACAATAATATGCCTTATCACATTGGATTTTCTATTTTATCAATGTTTTTCTTGTCTAATTTTACAAACAAATACAATTCTCTCAACTATAATTTCATCCGTTCCCATTTTCCCCACACTATCGCACCAATCGCGTTCGTCGTAAGTCTCAATGTATTCTAACCTTGCAAATGACAACACGTTTGATGAACGTTGAGAGTTTGATGAAGCCACGATTACATAGAAGGCGTTTCAACGCAGTTGGAGAAGCCGGGGAACCAAGTGAACATTTCATGTGGCAGTGTGATTTTTGTTTCAAATTAATCTGAGAAGTCCCAACTACTAATTTTTTTTTAACGCTTGCAATAGAGGCCACAATAAACTATCGACATAAGGCTGTTTGACAACACATTTTTCGTCATTGCAGTTTTTTGCACGCTAGTTGTCAGCGAAACTTACAGAATCATGGGAGTCTTTCCTTTCAATGGAAAAAGTCATTCTCTGATGTTCGAATCACTCATGGAAGAACTGGCAACGCGAGGTCATCGGGTGGACGTCGTAGGGCACTACCCACTGAAGAAGTCTTTTCCAAGCTACACCGACATCATTGACTTGTCCAACACTCTGAACGACTTCGTGAACAACATGACGTACGAATTTGGAACAACGATGCTGAAGGGAGGTACTTTAATCGTTGGAATTGCAACTTCTTACGGTGGTGACTTGTGCGACCTGATGGATAAATCTCGATTCAAAAAACTCATCGAAAATCCTCCCCAAGATCCACCATATGACCTAGTCATCGTCGAGGTGAGCTTTCATCGTCGTACAGCTTGAAATGTGACATGTGGCAAAATTAATCTGTTCAGGCATTTGGATCGCCCTGTTACTACGCTTTGGGTCAACATCTGAATGTTCCTGTCGTGGGTCTCGTCCACTGATCTCTACTATACACTGGATAGTGTACGCAAGGCTTTTCAGCCACATCTCGTTGTGAGCAGTTGAACGCCATTTGCTTGTGGATCAGTGCCACATTATGGCGGTAAATTCAAATAGTTTGATGCATGCTACGAGAAATATAAGGACGTTGACATAATAGCAATATGCGAAATACGTAATAATATCGTAAATTGACTATTCAACTGACTTGGGTAAAGAAAACTCTATTAAAAACGTAATGGAATGGGGTTTTTTTAATTGACGATTAATAGAAAATGTGAAGAATACGATGCAGTTATTCGATGATAATGCTAAAAATTGTGTATCTTGGAATTTGATTTATGTATTTACAATTTCATACTTAGAGATGATTTAAATAATTGTATAAATTTACAATTCCATACTTAGTTAAATGATTCAATCTAAGTATTTGTATGAATTAATTGAGATAATAATTGTACATCCTGTATATATATTTAAGAGTGATTTATAATTGAATTGAATGGTTAGGAATTTGATATATATATATATATATAGAAAATATCGATTGATCGTTGAACTATACATAATCATCTAAAGCGGACATCATATACATCAAAAATTTTTATTCGAATTGAGCATCATTTATGTATGCGTCGAGGCTGGTTTCCAAAAATCCCACCATTTTCGTCTTCCAAGGCTGCCACGCACAGTGGGACGCAATCCCAAATCGACGGCCAAAAGTCTAAACATAAAGTATCGATTTCGGGGATCTGCAATGGTGCGTTAGATATAGTAATAGTCCGAGGGTCGAGTTCCAGACCCGAAAGGGGGAGATCAAGAGACTCGGTAGAGTCTCGAGCCAAGTACATTAAAAAAAAAATTTTTACGCGCGAGAGACTCAACGGCTCTATATACCCGAGCGAACTCTGTTTCGGCCGAACGGCAAATTTTGGAGGTCGTGTTTATTCCGTCTTCGTGACAAATATCGCTTTTCGCGTGGAAGGTTTCAAATCAGGAGTCGAAAATCTCTCATTTAAGCCCAATTTGAGCGTAATCAGTTAACTGAGAGCTTAGATATGATTAATTATAGATTTCTGATAGCCCGTTTTAGCCCGTTTCATCGCCAATTTCATTTCCTCCTCCGAACGAGATTTGCAAATTCTGAATATACATATAATACTATAGAAAGTCGTTCGAAGTCGCTCGAGTAATAGGCAAGTTACATGCTACTAAAATACCACAGAGTTTCCGATCTTTCTAGCATAATACATCCAAACAGACGAAACAACATTGTCTATGGCCGTTCCATGTCGGCTGCTAGAGGCTTACAAGTTAGCCGTCGTTCTATGTCAGCTGCTAGATAGGTAGATCAAATTCGATGGCTCCTAATAAGAAACGACTAACTTTTCGGTAGCTGATGATAAAACAGGTATCTCCTGTGTATAACCATAGGAGACAATAGGAGATAATTGTTTTATAATCTGCTACCGAAAAGTTACGCCTTTCTTATTAAGCTGAGTCTACAATGGGGTACCCGAACGTCGACGTTCGTCGCTACGTCTGACGTCACCCATAAGATTTTGCCGGGTGACGTCAGACGTAGCGTCGAACGTCGACGTTCAGGTACCCCATTGTAGACTCACCATTAGGGGCGAAATGAGGTTAGGTTCTGCTAGGTTGATGGAGCGGTCAACAAAACTTTTCATTTCTAAATATTTCCGCTCGACGTCTGACGATGTAACGATATTTTTGTCATAGAGTCATTGAAATTTGGTAATACATAACCTGTGGGATCGATCGAGCTTTATTGCCATTCAAATGGAATAATACTCTACGATGTTGAATGTCCGTATCATGCTCTGTGTTGTGTAAAAATATTCATCCGGACGAGCGATTTATTGATATGCGACGAGCCCTAAAGAATAACAGACATATATCTCGGCGGACAGTCTAGAGCAGACGTAACTCAAAATACGCTTTGAGGCGATTATAGTGCTCCGTACACATTTCCTACACGGTTTCATGAGTTACGTTTCAGTTCTAGACTGTCCACCGAACACGTCTGTTTCCGCAGAACTTATTGATATGAGCAATCATTCAATTGTTTTGGTTTTCCCACGCCTAGTTCTAGCTCCACAGAGAAAATGTGTACGCTGAAGTATGCTCCGGAGGTTTTCTTCCATGACTTAGCTTTCAATTTCGACGTTATGGATAGCTCTTGGAGCACTCGAGTAACACGCCGTCCAATCATCGGATTCTGATTCTGACGATAAGAATACCTTGACGGAGCGGATGGAACCGACGAATCTTGCCATGCAATCCAATAACAGAAGGACTATCTTGGAAGACTTTATCGAGTGTTTATCGATAGTTATTCATTGATTCTGATATTCCCATACTATTATTATTTTTGTAGGGAATTATAAAAACATTATACTGGAGCATTGCAGGATACGGATTTCCACTTATGCTGAAGTTCATTGTCAGACAATTTTAAATGTATTCATCCGGCCAACGTATTCCCTTAAGGAGGGACTTCGGTGAAATTTTGAAAATCGCTATCAGATGTCATATAAAAAAATCCTTCCAGCAGTTTTTGAGTAATGGTATCGTTATACATTTAGCTGCATAACCGATGCGGGTATGAATAACTCAAAATTCAAGTATATTTTTTGGATTTATATTTTTTTCATTTGGGGTTCGCCAGTTCCATTAATAAATTTCGCAGATTGCTCTGACGCTTCTCTTCTCTCCTCAAGTACTGCTCGTGTCTTTCTCTTCTCTCCCGCACAGCTTTCCCAGCTCGTTTGTGACGGCGGGGCAGATCTAAAACGGTTAAAATTGGTTATTATTGTTCGCAGAAGTCGCGATAATTATACAATTCATGAGACTCACTACAAAAACAGACTCATAACATAAGGTAGTCAATGAATAGATTCTCGATCTTGAACTCACCAGGGTTACGCTTGGTGTGACAGTTTTCAGCTGCCGAATTTCCTGCCACCTGATCAACTGGAAACACAGATAAATAGATTTACGTAATTAGTATTTCACATATCATGTAGTGTATTGTGAGTGATTGTGAGTGACCGACCGACCTTGATAGTCTCTTCACGTAGTATGATTTTAGTACCTCATTGGTGAATAAAAGTCGTATTATAATAATGATGAATGATTGCTCACGCACCGTTCTTCAGCTCCTGCGGGCACTCAATTTTTTCGGATTCTGCGATCCCATCAGTGGAAACCACATTTTTATTATGGGGGATTGGAGCTGACATTGCCCCTGTGAATATGATACATTAATCAAGAGATTCGGTAGAGTCTCGAGCCAAGTACATTAAAAAAAATTTTTTTTACGCGCGAATCCCATATATTGAAGAATTGAAGAATAATTGAACAATAGCTATGCATACAGATACTGCTGATTTTTATTTCGGTTTTATACTGACCTCGGAAATCTTCATTATCTATCGACTCGTCCATGACGTCTCTGTTCACGTTCGGATTTCTGAAAAAGTTTAAATATCGTAGTTTAATTTATGTTATTACGATTTATAGCACCGAAATCCAATCCTAATATACCTGAAAAATACGAATACACTAACCTGGCGTATATCATACAGGGAGAATTCTTAACGACTAGAAAGCCGA
>JAFFZH010009105.1:0-14503 GCA_018420115.1 Euura saliciscinereae | reverse complement strand
CCGGAACTGAGACGCGGGATACACCTGGACACCCAGAACTGAGACCTAGACCTGGAGACCAAAAACTATGGCGCGGTAGACCTGGAGACCAAAAACTATGGCGCGGTAGACCTGGACATCCAGAACTATGGCGCGATAGACCTGGACACCCAGAACTATGGCGCGATAGACCTGGAGACCAAAAACTATGGCGCGGTAGACCTGGACATCCAGAACTAAGACCTGGACATCCAGAACAGACCTGGACATCCAGAACTATGGCGCGATAGACCTCGACACCCGGAACTGAGACGCGGGATACACCTGGACACCCAGAACTGAGACCTGGACATCCAGAACTATGGCGCGATAGACCTGGACACCCGGAACTGAGACCTGGACATCCAGAACTATGGCCGATGGTCCTGCACATATATGTATACACACACACACACAGACAGATCAACAAGTGTCAGTGTCAGATAACCTAACCTGAGGTAAGAAGTCGGAATAGGTCTCAATTAATCGGCCCATAGTTACGAGCGCCCATAGTTACGCCCATAGTTACGGGACACCCATAGCAACGACGATTTTATATATATAAAGAGATTATATTTTTAAAACAAAATGATTCTGACATTTTATTCTTCTCTATCCTCGATTCATGTTACCATTGGACTGGTGGAAAATACCAGGATTCAGAATCATCAATGGAGGTTGTTTCTGGATCGTCAATTTTTTCGAGATTATGGTCTTCGATTGGGGCCGCATTCAGGCAAGATGTTCCATGACAGTTGCCACAAATTGCTGAACATTGCAGTCCCAACTTTCGACAGCCGCACAAAGCGCCACAGCCTTTCGAACAATTACAAAAAATCATGTTCAAAAGACAATCCGGGGCAGGAGGTTGCGAGGTTTTTATTGGCTCCAATAAGCCGTTTTTGAATACCCATCCCCAATCTTGAGGGTTCAGCTCGTTTCCTAACCACTTCTGCACTTGGTAGTAGACCCGATATAGGTGCTCTTTAGCCGCATCGACTGTGGGGGGTAACATACTCAACTGGACCGACTTGTTTCTGCCTACAGCTTTCATGAAGCACTGGTAACGGTATTCCCCTAAATCATCTTGGTTAACCGGAGCGCCATACACAGCTAGGAAGATGCGTATCCCATCCGAAGAAACTGACTCTCGAGAAGCATCACTGTGGTTGAAAATTTGAGCTGCAACGCGTAAGTCATGACGTTTTGTGAAGAGTTTCAAGGCTGCAGTTTTTCCTTTATGAAAAAGAGCAGATGTTGTGTCGCATCCAGTGAAAGCGTGTAGGAAGAGAATATTATCTCTGATGTCTTCGTATTTATTGAAACTCCGAGAAGAGTAGAGCTTTCGCTGGATTTTTCCTTTACCTGGCTTGAGAAAGAAGATTTCTTCATCAATCGGAGCGCGACCAACCAAAATTACCAGAAGGTCTACATCTTCCCCAACAACGACTGTTTCATTTGTGCGTGAACATTCCAGAGCTGTTTCAATTTGTGGCAACTGTCATGGAACATCTTGCCTGAATGCGGCCCCAATCGAAGACCATAATCTCGAAAAAATTGACGATCCAGAAACAACCTCCATTGATGATTCTGAATCCTGGTATTTTCCACCAGTCCAATGGTAACATGAATCGAGGATAGAGAAGAATAAAATGTCAGAATCATTTTGTTTTAAAAATATAATTATATAAATAATTGATAGTTTTTAATGAATTGTGAATAAATTTTGTTCACTGAAATATATATATACCATTTTTCTACCCCAATTCCTATAAAAAATGTAGAAATTAGGAGACAATGCACAGAAAACTATATTTAGATCATTACATGCACTAAAATATCCATACAAATTTTTTACTGGAGTTTCAATGCACGATTACGTGAAAACTATTAGTGCTATCAATAAACTTGATATTACCTTTTTTGTAGAGAATTTTCCGTTCTGTATTTTTCATAAGTACTCCTCATAGCCGTAGGATCGACGGGAACGAAGATATTGGCGAAAAACCGAAAAAAGGTACTTTTTCGGGCCGTTTTTCCGCTGTAAAAAGTTATGCACAAGCCCGAATCTTTGTGACTTTTCACAGATTGTTTGGGGAGTCGAAAGGTACGTATACACCAATTTGCAGCTTGATCGGACTTTTTCCAAAGATTAGCCCATTTTTCGTCTAAAGTGCCTGGACTAAAAGCACATAGTATCAGATCAGTCTATACATATTCCAAATGTCGTTGTCTTCCACAAAATGCCGTCCTATTTAAACCTACGACAGAGAAAAGAATCTGGAAATCTGCCACCTTCTTTTCATGGCATCAAACAGCATCGATAGAATAGTTTTGTTCTTGTACAAACGGTTGCACATTTACATCGTTTGGCAGGACTTATTTTCAGTATCCACGCTAGCTAAAAATTAAATCGAAATGGAGCATGTACGGAAACTTTATTTATGGACATTGAAAACGCGTTAGATACCGTGTGCTTTCGCACCCAACGAAACGATTAATTTGAATGTAGATTGATTGAGAAATTTGTTTTTAACAGGATGATTTTTATCCGCGGCGACTAAATTATATTCGTAACAATTGGAAAAAAAATTATTTGGTTCAAATAGATACATTTATTATGTTACATTTTCATCTACTAGGGAATCTCTTTTAGGTGAGTGAAAAATGTTATTGTTACACTATTGAAAATGTAATTGTGACGAATATGAAATGAATTCATATTGCATTAAGGGATATCTAAGTCTTGAGTGCATTAAGACCCTAACGAATTCAGAACGCTACGGCGTGGGGGTTGTTGGGGTGAATAAATATAAAAATATGATTGTGTAGATTGAAATGTCTGGCTTAATTTGGAAAAAAGGAAACTTTTTAACTCCGAAAGTGTGGCTTTCACCTATGGCCACTGAAGTGAGAGCTTGTGTGAGAGCGGCGTTGGAACTTGCATCCGATATGACAGCCATACGGTTCGTCCGAAAATAAAAAACTGATCGAAGGGCGGATTAGTTCGAATCCCACTCAGATAATATTTTTGTTTTTTCAATTTCATGTATGGGAACTATAATTATTATTACCTAAATACCGAAAACCTACTGTCAAACCGAAGGATCAGAATAAAGTTCGGTGGAAATTGATGTTAAAATCATTTGCTATCGCTAATAGCTAGCCCTTGGCGGGAATCCCGACGGGACAAGCGTTATATGACTGGCTAGATACTGGAAAGTTTCACTGGACAGAACTGTTTAGCAGTCTTGCGCATCTGTCACATCTAGGTATAGGAAATCAGAAAAATTTCTACCAGGGCGTCTTTCTAATCTAACATTATGTTCATTCAATTTTCGTGCCTGAGATAAAAAAAATGCAAGTCTAGCTCAGCGATGAATATTTGTTTCTTTCTGTTTTACTGACTGATAAATGTTAATTATCGTTTAGGAAATACGAGTACGCAAATATGGAAATGAAGACCATTCAAGGTAGAATATCAGTACATAACTTAATGCGCTAAGCCCGAGCGAGTTTAAAAATCAATAAGCTTCATTTCCGCAGCGGCAAGAGTAGGTGCCAAATTGGAAATCGATATTTCAATTTATTTCTCAAGTAATTAATTGAATCCGATGATTTTCTACTCATACTTTATCTTTTCATGAATTGTTTGTGTTATTCACAGTTGGAATAGAATCTTGAAACCATCAGCACGATGCCGTTGAAGAAACTAGCTACTATAGTGTGCTCGGACTACGACGTTGAACGAATATTTGATACCTAGGCTGATTCACTTAGCACACTTTATAACGTGAGGGAGAAACGTGCTTCGGCGAGGACATAAAGTACCGGGTAGGTCAACACTCGAATAGGCCCTGAATAGTCTTCCAGCTAAAAGGGTTCGATGCTGAAATACGTTTAAAATGAGGTAAAGGTTTATGACGGATATACGAATATTGAGACGGAAATATTGAGATTCTGAATATAGGGCTCGAGGAACAAAAATTTGAAATTGGGTTGAATCTATATTACGGTGGAAGAGTAAAACTGTATGTTGACAACAATTTGAAGTCAGTAACTAGCCAATTCGAAATGAAGAAAAGTTTCCGTAGATGGCAGGCGTATTGAAGTAGATTTGGGAACGATTTCCAACCTCGGTAGCGTAATTTATTGGAATCGATTTGTGGCAATGGATCGGGTGGGATCGGGAACAAAAAGTTGTGCCATCTTTCTTACCTACCGTCAGAATCGATCTCAGGAACAAAATGCGAGGTTGTTCCTACCCGGAGTAAATTTGGCCAGAATCACTTCCGATCGGATTGATAATTTCCGTCGGCGAGGCAACAAGCCTTGGTTTTCCGGTTCCTGTTCACTCGACAGACTGCGACCTTTGATCAACGGGGTCTCTCCTCTTTGAACTTGAACCCAGCTCGGCTTGGAACCAAAGGCCACTTACATCTAGATCCAACGTTACCTGCCATCGAAGATAGCAGTACCAGTACGTTGTATGATACGATGATTTGGATTCATGACCATTGTTTAGGATGAATAATACGTATAGAGGGTGTCCCGAAATAAGTTGTGTAAAATAATAGGTGGGATAGAGGGGGTTGGGCTGAGTAGATTAACCTCAAAATCGTGTGGACTGCCGAATCGTCTCCGCTACGAATTTGGCTGCTGAATACCAAAGCTAGTACGGCTTTTTAACCGGCTGACTTCGGAGACCACATGTTCTTGAGGTTAATTTTCTCAGCTTGACCCCCTCTACTAAGTCTATCATTTCACGCACTTAATTTTGCGACTCCATGTCTAGTTTAAACGAATAAACACTATGGGCGTCATCCTGAGGGCCTCGTGGTTAGGTTGTCACGACGTTATAGTAGTATACCGACCGTAGTAGTGCGGTGCTAGCACGGTAGACTACGGAGCGGGAGGCTTATTGCGTTTAAATACGGGCTATTCCACGTGAAGCGGATCAGTCACCTCTCAGATATTTTCCTAATTTTGCATGTCGATTGTGTAGGGGGAGTTAGATGTTTGTGCCAAAGCCCGATTTTGATAGTGCAAAATTCGATTTTTTATTTGCAATAACAAATTAGATAACCTTTTTTTTTCAAAAATTCATAACTTCGCCAAAAATGAAGTTACATTCAATTTTCTTTTTTTGATTTACGCGGAAAGCTTCATAGAATTGAGAAAAAAATACAAAGTTGAAAAAAACAATTGTTATCAGTTGTTTATTTAACAATTAATTTTGCAAAGATTTTTAAAACACTGAGCAACACGACTAAAAAATTCTAAGAAATTCTGACATGTACCTTGTACTATACTACAACCTGTGAATTAATTTCAGAGACGTGTTTTTTTTTCGTTTTCGAGTAAAAAAATATATTTATTCATTGATTGATTTATTGAGTCAAAATATATTTATATTTATAATTCGAAAACGGGAGAGAAAACGTGTTTGAAACTTTGCTTATCGCTTAAGGCAGGCGTTGTGAAGGTACAGTATTTTTTTCAGATTTTTAACACATGTCCAACATCGTGAAAATGGTTCGCAAATAACGTTGCGTCGCCACCGCGAAGTAGCGGTGGCCGACAGCCGGTCGCTTGCCATTCCGTGAGTCGCGGCGCGCCTCAAATTGGGACGCATCCACCTTTAACGATTTTTTACTCGAAAACGAAAAAAAACACGTCTATAAAATTGATCCACAGGTTGTAGTATAGTACAAGGTACATGTCAGAATTTCTTAGAATTTTTTAGTCGTGTTGCTTAGTGTTTTAAAAATCTTTGAAAAATTAATTGTTAAATAAACAATGGATAACAATTGTTTTTTTTAATTTTGTATTTTTTTCTCAATTCTATGAAGTTTTCCGCGTGAATCAAAAAAAGAAAATTCAATGTAACTTCATTTTTGGCGGAGTTATGAATTTTTGAAAAAAAAGGTTCTCTAAATTGTTATTGCAAATAACAAATCGAATTTCGCATTATCAAAATCGGGCTCTGGCACAAAAATCTAACTCCCGCTACACAATCGACACGCAAAATTAAGAAAATATCTGAGAGGTGTCTGATCCGCTTCACGTGGAATAGCCCATACCCAGTGAGTCGATGAGACTCTACTCGACAACCCGCCAAAGTTGTAAGACGGGTCACGTCACTTCAGGCGCTGAATCCGCAAGCTGGGGTTTAAATGAAGTTAATTACATTTACATCCACATAAGTACCCAAAATCCCGAACAAATCGAAAACTCCGTGTTTTCTTTTCACGGTGCGGCTCGACTAGACCTACTTTTTTATGATGGGTTCCAAACGACCAGAGTCGCAAAATCGAGCACATGAATATTTTAAATTCTCTTCAAATTTATTCAATATCCAACTAATTGCTGAAATGCTAAAGAAAAACTTACGCTCAACTTTAACAACTCTTTCAAAAACATGAAAATGTACAATTACGTAAACTAAATGCGTTTACTTATTCAAAGTGGACTAGACGTGAACTAAATCCGTTTACCTATTCAAAGTGGTCGAGATGTACCAACAAAAGATACTTCCGAAGGATTAACTGCTACTTATAAGTTCATCGCCTACCTCATTTTGTACACAATGCATCATCTCGACGACAGTGCCAGAGGAACGTGACATCTCAGAGTGTGCCAGAAGAAGGTGACATCTCAAATTGTGCCAGAAGAACGTGAAATCTCAGATTGTGGCAGAAGAAGGTGACATCTCAAATTGTGCCAGAAGAACGTGACATCTCAGATTGTGGCACAATTTGAGATGTCACGTTCTTCCATACTGCCGTCGATCTCATCAACACTACCACCTATTACTTAACGTTTACGCCCTAGATTTTTTTTTTTTTCTGAGGGGGTATGTGACCCACGAGCTTCATAACATGTTAACAATTTAAATAACGGTGTAGCATAGAGGGTTATGTGGAGATACAAATATAAAAAGTTTTGAAGACTGAAAATTCAGCATTAATTTGAGAAAGCATGAAAATTGTTGCCGTGGCAGCCACTGAAGCGCAGGTCGGCAAAAAGCTGTTGTTAAATCTGCGACCACGATAACTTCGGAACGGTTTATCCGATCAATTCGAAATTTCTAATTGATCCGTTGCTTCGTTTCTAAAATACTGGTAAAAACGTTACTCGGTATTAAACAAGCGGGTTTGTCCTGACGATGAGCCAGCCTTCGAACTTCCCATTATTCATTTTGTTCTCAGCTGTTTTGAAATTGGCGAATATGACCTCAGGTTTTGGATCAGCAGTCCAAAGAACCTTCGAGTACCAATTTCCGTAAGATTTCGAATGTTTTTAGTGTTTTTCCCGGCAAATTGGATTCGCCACTTTGAATTTCGCAAATCTGACTTCAGAATCGTGATCAGTGAACCAAAAAACCTACGCTACCAAATTTAATTGAAATCCGTTCATCCGTTCTCAAGATATCGTTATTTTTGTTGTGTTTTTTCGAATTTTGTTATTTATATAGTTCGAAAAGTACTGAACCGATCAAAGCCAAAATCTAATCAGTCCTAAGTTAAGAAAAGCCCCGTCGATTGAGCCCAATTCGATCAAAATCCGCACTCGTTCTCGAGATATCGCGCGGACAGAAACATGGTCACACACACACACACACACACACACACACACAGCGTCAAACTGAAAATAGTCGGAGGTAATTCTTTGGACCTCAAAACGTGGAGATTTTGTGAAAACTCAACTTTTCATTATCGGAGTGATTACAATAACTTCCTTTTTTCTCTGAAAACAGAGAAACGGGAAGTTAAAAGACAAGCTGTTCTCAGCAAAAAATCATAACTCTGCCAATTTTCAATTCATCAAAAATCTGTCGCATCAAAGCTTAGTCCATAAGGACATGAAACTACAGTAGAAATTTTAACCCGATCGGATAAACCGTTCCGAAGTTATTGTGGTCGCAGATTTCACAACAGCTTTTCGCTAACCTGCGCTTCAGTGGCTGCCACGGCCACAATTTTCATGCTACCACGACTGTTTTTTTTCAATTAATCCTGAAGTTTCACTCTTAAAAACGATATTTTAAATATTTGTATCTGTACGTAACCAGGTCTATGCTACACCGTTATTTAAATTGTTAACGTTTTATGGAGCGCGAGGGTCACATACCCCATTAAATAATTACCTTTTTGTAATACGTGCATCAAATGTCTCCCATTTTGTGCCTCTGAAACGTGCTAGAAGTGGTCCACGAAGTAAGAGGGAAGGAGACCGATCCCCATGCTTTAAAACCTGCGATGATATTTACGGCTCTTTAGCAGTACAATATTCTACCACTCGTAGTGCTGGTGATGCACGCCGGGTCCTAGACCCGTCACGTGATCTTGGCATACGACCAATCAAAACGTAAACAAACCCCCACCATGGCACCAACTGACCCGGCGTGCATCACCAGCACTGCGAGTGGCAGAATACCGCACTACTAAAGAGCCGTAAATATCAACGCAGGTTTTGGCGAGCGACCAGCATGGGGATCGGTCTCCTTCCCTGTTACTCCCTGAAGTGGTCTTTTACGGAAGGGTTTGAGCAGCGCATGCGCAGATCTTGATTTTCTCGCTAGTTACCATCATACACGTATTCATGGAGTAGAAGGAGACATATCTCCCCACGTTTAGGCTTCTAAAAGTGGTCGTAAAATCCCACGGTAAAGGGGGCGCTGCGAACGAGTCTGTACCGCAGAGATCCGGACTGACGTAGGCGCGCGCATCAGATACACGTAGCCATGTCCATGGTCACTATGGTTACGCGGAAAAGAGGATGGGGGTTACGCGGTATCTGGTGCGCGCGCTCACGTTAGCCCGGATCTCTGCGGTACAGACTCGTTCGTAGCGCCCCCTTTACCGTGAGACAAATTTTTCTTTCAAGATATGTCTCCTTCTACTCCATGCACGTATTTATAACACTCTGGTAACTTTCTGCCGCGCCTCCGACGCGCCGTCTGGCGGCAGAGAATCAGATCGGAGTCGAGCCAGCTGTCATGTCGGGATTGCGGTTAACACGTTTCAGAGCCACAAATGGGGGACGTTGATGCACTTTTTACAACAATAATATGTGACACACGTGCGAAGATAAGCGGAAAGTTTTGACGAAGGTTATGAGGGTGACTGCACGAGCCGAAGCCGAGTGCAGTCAACTTCATAACCTTCGTCAAATCTCCGCTTTCTCGCACTTGTATCACAATATACTATTATATAACGCGAGTACGATTCACGCGGTTTTCGATGGTACTTTTGATGGTATGGATGGTAGTTAGAAAGTGGCCATTTCCATGACAGTAAGAGTTAGCTGCGAATGCGCGCGCACGCAGTACAGAAAAGTATAACTTTGACTTCTAGGACTGGAAAAGTGAATGTCCTAGGAATGAAAAGTGGTAGTCATCGTACTCAGCACGAGTCCGCGCATGCGCAGTCGCAGTCAAATGTCAGATTGTTCGACGGTTCCACCTAACTTCAAAACGCGCAGATCATACTCTTGTTATAGAAAGTATAGTGTGCAACGAGGAGGCAACGGTCTTTTCGCCTTACGTATCAAGAGACTCGGTAGAGCCTCGCTCCAAGTACATGAAAAAAAAAGTTTTTCCGCACACCGTGCGTAAAGTTCGATTTTACGCACGCTTGCGTGCGTAAAATCGAACTTTACGTGCGTTTGTGATGAAAAATTTTGTTCGATACATGTGCGAAAGTTGTTTTTCGACTCGTGAGATTGTCACCCTCGCTTTGCTCGGGCGATAAACCTTCCACTCGTCTCAAAACAAACCTTTCGCACTTGTATCGAAATATACTATTTCAATACGCTGCGCGTAGACTCGCCGAGTCTATTTACCCGATCGGAAGCTCTACGGGGCTATGCGGCGACAGTTAACTCTAATTATCTCTCGGTCGGCTACATGTCAGGGATTCAATGATTTATTTTATCATGGATTATTTTTTATCTTTCATTTGAGCCCAACTTCAATGCTGTAGGTGCACCGAGAGCTGAGATATGAATTATGTGATTCATTTTAATCTCAGAATTATCCTCAGAATATCGTCGTCTCCGTGTTCAGACTTCTAAATTCTGACTATATAATGATGTAAAGAGTCGGTCGATTTATAGGCAAGTTACGCGGGCAACCAAACTGAGAGAGTCCGCCGGTCTAGGTCGTCTGGGAACATCACGATGTAAGAAAGACAGGTGGGTCGACTGGGAGCCTTTTCCCATATAACGCACTGTGATTTTTACGTGGAGTTTACCACGAATTCCACCAGGTGTCGCGTCGACGGAGGACGATAGAATGGAGGGAAATTTGAATGTCGACTTGGTTAATTACGAGAAACGAGATGTTCTAGAAGCCAATATAATATACATTTCAATTTTTAAATCACATAAGTATCACATTTACGTATATTACTGCACTTGTAAAGTGTATATCACAAATTGTGTAAGGTTGAAAAATATCTTTACATCGCTAGTTAAGTATTGTACAGTTTTGACATTTTTTTTCTCCCTGCTCCGTTTGAAGTAGTGGTTAGTTATCTGTTTCGCATATTGCCTCATACGTATTGCTACGAAGTAGTGCGAAAATCGAGACGTAATTACAGTTTTTTTTAACAATATTGTTCTGTAATCCAAAGAAGTGCTGCCCCTCTCCACTAGGGGCAGCACTTCCTTGGGTTATAGAACAATATTGTTACACAAAATTCTGATTATGTCTTTCGATTTTCGCAAATCCAAGACTCTTAGGCCCTTCGTTAAGTTTTTCTACGTCACTGGTATCAAATTCACATCAATCGAATGTGTTTTGGCTGCTCAAATAGGTTTTGAAAATTCCAAGTGTAAATCAGGTGTGAAGGTCATTTCCTCTTAAAGTTTAAACCACGATGTTTGTTGACAGGTAAGGTTAGGGTTTAGGTTAGGTAACAATCGTCGAGACCTGATTGGTCGCCCCGCGCACCAGCGCACTCTTGATGTAGCGATCGGAAATTCCACTTAAAAATCACAGGATTTGGGGCTAGTCGACCCACCTGTCTTTCTTACATCGTGGGTGCGAGTGAGAGCGCGGTGTACAGCACCGGCAAGTGGCGCCGCCGCGCGGCTGTTTCATATACAACGCTCTGAATTTTATGGGGAACGCTATAGAGAGTGGGGCTAGAGCCCGTCAGATAGCGGAAGCGAGTTCGGTCAAACACGGAAGTTCGTCAAATAGCGGACGGTCAACCTGGGGGAGTTCAAGTGTATAATGATTCGACTGCTAAAACGTAAAACAAGCATGACAAATGAAAAATTTATGTGCCAGATGCGCATGACGAACTTTAAACAGCGTGCTTTACTTTACGAAATAATACATCGAAAATTCACCAATGAAACCTCACCACTGCGTATATTCTTGACTGGACCAGCAGGCTCAGGTAAATCTTTTAGGTACGATTCACATGCTCGCAGAAATATATGAAAAACTCTACCCATGCACTGAAGAAAACGAAGTCACTGTTATAGTCTGTGCCTCTACTGGCAAAGCAGCGTTTAATATCTACGGTGTAACCGTTCATTCGGCATTCAAACTCTCCATACATAATTTCAACAATTCTTTATGCGGACAAGCAAGACAAGAGATTGTTAATGCTTATCGGCATACTAGAGCTGTAATTATGGATGAGGTTAGCATGATATCACATCGGACGTTAACTATGGTGGACCAGCGTCTACGACAGGCTAAGGGAACACCAGACCAAAGTTTTGGAGGAATTGATGTTGTGTTATGTGGTGACCTTCACCAACTACCTCCGGTGCAAGATCTACCAATATATAGAAGTCGCGATACTTTTGGACCACTGCTGTGGCTAAAATTTCAGCAGTTTCAACTGACAGAAGTGATGCGGCAATCAGATGTCGTTTTTTCGACCATACTCACGAAAATTGGAAATGGTAATTGTTTAAGTGATGAAGAAAAATCACTAATCGAGAGTCATCGTAACCTCCAACCCCATAACTGTGAATACGACACGTATACCAAATAGACCGATTCGTGTATTTTCCACAAATAAATTGGTCGACAGCTATAACACCCACAGGCTGCAGGAGGCACCTATCTTGTTTACTGCGATTGATACATTGGACGGCGATGTGTCTATAGACGCTGAAAACGTTATGCTGCGGGCAGTTCGCTACCGATCTACTACGGAAAACCATGGTTTGTCGACTACTCTCAGACTCAAAAAAGACACACCCTACATGCTCACATCAAATATCGACACCTCCGATGGTTTGGTCAACGGTGCATTCGGAATTTCGAAAGAATACGAAATGACTAATGAGCTAGATACACCTATACCAAAACGTCTCTGGGTAAAGTTTGATTCTACATTAATTGGTGCTGATGCACGCAGAAAAACACGGGTGTACGCTTTGGAACGAGAATACATACCCCAAATCCTGGATACCAATACAGCGAAAGCGGATGCGAATAATGTCAACTAGTAGCAAGCAAGGTGGAGGTATACGTGATCAATTTCCAATAGTACCGTCGGCTGCAATCACTGTTCATAAATCTCAAGGTTCTTCGTTCGACGAGGTTGCTTATCACTACACCGAAAAAGATTCGCGTCAATTAACATATACGTGGCACTTTCACGTAGCAGAACGCTAAGTGGCCTTTATATCAACAGTCCAACACCTACATTTTTTCTGGCAGACGGTCGAAAAGCAGACACCAATTTACGAAATGAACTAGCACGGGCAGCTAAAAACCAATACATCACAATGGTGGAAACAGTACAAAAAAAATCATTCAGATTTACAATCATGTATCATAACGTTCAAAGATTACCAGCTCACATCAATGATATTACATCTGACCCCATTTACATAAACTGTGACGTATTAGCATTGTCAGAAATTTGGTTGACAAAATTAGATAAAGCACCATTAATTAATAAGACCACTCCATACTCCTTGTGTGCACGTTCAACCGAACGATCAGGTGGAACAATTATTTACGCAAAAAAGGACAACGATCTGATTTCAAAAATTGAAACTCTGAAGAACAAACACCTAAAATCAAAAAACATTGACTTATCCCAAACATTACTTCGCACGAAAGATTCTTCAATTATAGTTGTTGGGTCAATTTATTGTAACGTTGGTACAAATGTACATGAAATTTGTACTACGTTAAAAGATAATTTAAACATACATACGGTACAAAACCTCAGCAGCAGCGACACGGATAACTCAATGTACATACTATGTGGTGACTTTAACATTGACTTTAAGGAGGCTCTAGCACAAAGGGCCGATTTGTGTGGGGGCTTACGCGAGGGCCTCTATTTTTACAGGATACCGCAAGTTTGTCATAACACAGTTGCTTCCGATCAAATTATTGTTAATTCTATCAATACATTATTAATTTCGCGCCACTGAATAAAAACCGTGAAAGAAGAATAATTTTACGGTACGATACTGCATACATAAGTATGGCAACACCGCGATTCTCTATCTCACTTTCTCCAGTGCTAGACGGACGGAGGTTCAATTCTCGCGCAGGCGTTCTGCCATCATATTTCGGTCTCGCCGCCGAATTTCTACGCGGTTCCATAACCTCTCTAAATTTCAAATTTTTCGAGACTTTGACATCGAATATCTCATAATATGAGTCGGTGACCCCATACTGTATTGTTGTATTTGCAATCCTCGCGATCTAATCAACATTACTCTAGTTTTTCGTAAACATCTGTGTAGTAAATGTAGAGATATCAATTGGCCCATGTCTTCCGAGAGGGATCCTGCCATAAGGCCCATGCTAAAAATTCCAATTTCAACTATTTTTATCTTGCTTATTTAGTCGGTGACCCGGTCTGAAATCTCGCATACGTGAGAATGGGTACTTGATTTATAATATACTAAAAAATTTTTTTTTTTCTGTGCATGACCCGTTCGTGCTAGAGCCTCCTTAACATAATGGTAGATACTTGATAGACTATCTATTGGGGACTCTGAAAACTACGGCTACTATCTAATTTGGACCATAACACTACAAAATATGGTACGATTATAGATGCAATATTTTGCTACGGGAAAATCGAAGTAAACATTGAACGTTATGCAAGTTACTGGTCCTACCGTTGTCCGATTCACATTTCGATCACCTCTAACGTGAATGACGAAAATAATAGAGATACACAACAAAATTAATCCATAATAAAATTTCTGTAAAAAAAATGTGTGTATGATGTTGTTATTATTGTGTAAATATTAGAAAGGTTTGCTCCATGTCAAATCCAAAACGGACGTGTCGACATGTACACCTGGAACATCAAAATTAAAAAAAAAATGGTTTTCAAACCAAAAGCGTTTCAATTTAAGTTGTCTCGAAGAGGCAATTTTTTTTTATGATCATTAAACTACCAATTTTTATCATATTTCTCCATTAATCGCGTTCGTTTCTGTTTTCGGATTTTACACTTCCACTGATAATTACCTTGAG
>JAFFZH010009104.1:0-29098 GCA_018420115.1 Euura saliciscinereae | reverse complement strand
CGAGACCAAGACCGAGCCCGAGACCGGCGAATTGGGACACGGCAATACAATTCAATATCGTAGAATTTTGCGAAATAATAATTATAAATAGCCTGATTATGTGTAACGGAATACAAAAGTAATCGAAATATGAAAATATTTTTTTTTTAAAGTTCGGTGTATATTATTCACAATTCAATTCATCAATTGGTTGTTACATGTGTTTTCAATACATTAGTGATAATGCTTACAGTGTATCACACAGCTTTTTAACATTCTTCGTGACCAATCCTTTCTCTTCTGACGCAGCTCGTTTACAGCTATCCCTGGCTTCTGCTTCTATTGCTTCTCCAATAATGCTCTCATACTTGTTAGGGGTCGTCCACATATTACGTAACGCGATTTTGAGCCATTTTTGACGCCGCCCCCCATGTAACGGGCCATAACAAAGGATCAACCTCCCCTCTCCCCCCTACTTGTTACGTAACAGTTTACGATTGCGATTTTTGGTAACAAATTCAAGTGTTTTTATTCGTGGGTGCTGAATGGAAGATTCATACGTCTCAATGCTGCCACTTGATTTTAAGAAGCTGTAGAAGTTAGAACATTTCAGATTTTTAGCCAACTCTCTCAAAGATACTATACTATGTTCATCCGGAATTTCGGATTGAATTTCTCCATCAAGTATCGCTCGAATTTGTTTCTTCTTCGCGTCCGACATACTTGTCAGGGCTCGATTTATTTTCTCGGCAGTTTTTTCCTTTACAAATCTTCCGTTTTTTAGCCGTGGAGGCATTTTAGAGGTTAACTCTAACCAACGTAAAGTGTAAGCAACGTCTGTGTCACTCTTGAGAATCCATGGTTGTCGTCTTTGAGACGTAGCGCAGTAGGATCCTCAACTATTTCCTGTTGTACGCACGGTACTTGACGTGGAGCACGACTGCTGTTTGGGAACTACCTTAACACACTTCACGCGCGAGCCCCACTCCGACCGAAAATGTCAAATTTTCAAATCGCTATATCTCAGTAACCAAGGCCTATTCAATAAAAAATAAAAAACGACGTCAATTCGCAGGTCTTGAAATTTCACCACGTGAAACGGGAATACGATCCACGACATCGAAGGTCCCTACTCTCCTTGTTAGTGTCGCTCATAGGCACATAAAACACAGAAATCAATACATGCGTTACAAAAAATATGGTGCACAATATACCTACTATTGACGACTGTCTGTAAACCGAAAAATTCTTTGGTTCTTCTGTTTACAGATAGAGACCAGGTACACACATAGAGTCAAGATCTCCTGACATTCTAAGGACGTATGAGGTACGTCCTAACGTGTTGTATGAGGTCGTGCACGAATACTACGAACAACAAGTTTGCCGTCAAACCTTTTTGGCTATAAAATACGTGATTGAAACTGTTTTTACAACTAACCAAGTAGTGATTCATTCAGAAATGATGGAAAGTTCGTGAAATGAAATGGACACTTTCTACCCTTCCATTTTTTGACGGCTGTGGTCCCTTCATTCTGACATCACGAGTATATTTCAACTATAGTAACAACATTTTGAAGTTCGCGGCAATAGCAGATTTATTGATTGTTGACATTTTTTTATTTTTTAGTCGTGAGTGAGCGACTCACGTCTTTATAACTTCATTGGTAGTATTTTTTGAATTACAATACAACCAATTCTACAGAAATGTAGAGTCTTTTTGCCATAATATTATTATTAGAAAAAAAAAAATTCAACAGGCAATTAATGTGCCGCGAACGTTAAAATGTAAATTCTAGGAGCACACGGAATCGAACGGAGACGAGGAATGATAGGTTTTCTAGGCGACTTGGTGGTCCAATAAACCCGGGTTCGATTCTCGGGGCGCCTGATAATTTTTTCTCATCAATAATTTTAAGTCTTTCAACTTAAAAATATAGTAACAACTTGAATTGAGTTATCACGCAATAATTTTTTCCACAGTACCACCTCATCAGCTCCTGATTTTCGATGGATCTGGGGCTAAGGTAGATCAAGTGGCCGGGCCGTTTCAGGTCGGCTCAGAATTTGGACTGTCCTGCGAGGTTCGTGGGGGTAAATATGCATTCTATATTTGTAAATAATTTGGAGAGGTTATATGCACTCGGTCGGTCGAAAACGTCGCATCATTGCAACTTTCTGTTTTAGAAAATCGGAATTATAGTATATGAAAAGGAATTTGATACATTTTACAATAACATCTGGAGAACAATCAGTGATTGATTTGTTTGAAAATATTTATTTTTAACGGATTACCAGTTGATGTCCGGAAAGCACTATCAGAAAACGTCTTTGCAGTAAGCAGTGCCATTCTGACCCAGGTGATCTAGGATCTCTCTCTCTACGCCTCGAGAGATTGATTGATTGAATGATTTAACAAGCGCTCTGGGACAGATGCCCTCAAGCACTGGCTTTATTAATTACAGTGTGGCGAATGAATGCTGAGTCTTGTAATATATTCGTATTCGTATTGGGGCATTCCACGCCAACTCGACCAGTCTTAAACCCCGACCATCTCAAAATCTTTTCATATTTTTTTTCTCTCATTCTACTCAGTAAAAAACGCGTCCTGAATTTTTTTTAGATTTTTCTATCAAACCGTTAATTTGTTATACATTTTTCAAGTTTTTTGAGAAAGCTCCTTTTTAAAAATCTGAAAAAATTCTCAAAAATCCAGTGGATGATACAAAAGAGCCCCTGTTAAGGAAAACGTGGGCCGAATTTTTTTTCAATTTTTTTTTTCACTTAATTCGGAATTTTTTAATTTCAAAAACTGAAATTAATACAGGATCAAATTGTAAGCATCAAGTAAGGGTCATAAATGGTGAAACCGAACGTTTCCGAGTAAATTGAACCTTATTTGACGCTTGAAATCTGATCCTGTGTTAGACAATTTCAGGTTCAAAAATTAGAAAATTCCGAATTGAGTGGAAAAAAAATAGAAAAAAAATTCGGCCCACTTTTTCCTTAACAGGGGCTCTTTTGTATCATCCACTGGATTTTTGAGAATTTTTTCAGATTTCTAAAAAGGGGCTTTCTCAAAAAACTTGAAAAATTTATAACAAATTAACGGTTTGATAGAAAAATCTAAAAAAAATTCGGGACGCGTTTTTTACTGAGTAGAATGAGAGAAAAAAATATGAAAAGATTTTGAGATGGTCGGGGTTTAAGACTGGTCGAGTTGGCGTGGAATGCCCCATTATATTCGTGCTAATGTGTCATATTATAAAAAGATATTGTAACACGCTACTCTTTCTTAATTTCTGACGGACAGTCTCGACTGTCGTCGGCGTTTAATTGTTTTGCCCCGCCTGGATTCCTCCTCTCTCTAAGGGCTTCTCGGGTACTCGAGTTCAATGCAGAAATACGAAATGAAATTTTAGGCAATGCGGAAATGACAAGAATAAAGATTTCTTCCTTATTCGAAGGTCGGAGTGCACGCGCAACCGTTTATTTGACTGGCTTATCCTATTACATGAAATATGATTGGTGGTTTGTCTCTCCTAGGAGTAATTTTATAAGTTTGGTTATTAGTTTGGTGGCTGCTGCCTGAGTTCAAAGAAAAGAAATACGTTCACAATCTTTTATGTTATTTTTAGTAAGTGTTGACAACATGAGCATTATAGAAGAAAAACTTTCATCCTTCGATCTGATGATCGTTAAGTTTGATCTCTAGTTCTTCTGGTTAGAGGTAGTCGGCATACCCCTTCTGCTCCCTACTCGTCATCGCTGCTTGAGGGGTCGGGCAAGTGGCATTCCTTAAGGCGCAATCCCGCCTTCCAGCATCGGCAACTACTGTTCTGACTCTTACAGCTTGAGCTGGAGCTAAAGCACGTACGCGAACTTGGCCCCCCACTTTTGGAGGAAGAAAGTCGAATGGCTGTTCCAGGTTGTTCTAGTTGTTCCTAACAATGTTCCAATTAAACCGCGGACTCGCCAGTTGAATATTGAAAAAAATACAATATTTTTTGTTCAAAAAATTTATCACCCGCCCCCAAAATTCGGAAAATGCAAACTTCTCTTCTTGTTCCGGGTTGTTTCGGCTTCGTTTCCCATTGTTCCAGAACCGCCCACTCGGCAGTTCATCATTGACAAAAATGCAGTACATTTTTCAATGTATTCGTCACCTGCCCCCCGCATTCGGAAAATTCAAACTTTTCTGCTTGTTCCGGATTGTCCCACTTCGTTTCACATTGTTTCAGAAATGATTGCCTATCCGCAGAAACTATTTGTGTGTGCTCTTTCTTCCGCCAAAAACGCCTTACCCTCATCTCCACTTTTCAGATATGATACTATGCAACTCATGCAAGTGACAGTCTTATTCATTTGCGTGCTATTTTGTACTACCCTTCCGTGTGAGAAAAGACAAATTTACAGGTTACTGAAACATAATACTGCAACTTTGTACTGTAACAGGTTCTCGTGGATTTCAGGTCAAAAGGAAAGCGTTATAATGTTAACGTTTCGGTCCAAGTGAGGACCCTCCTCAGAACGATACTTTATGGGCCTTCCAACTGCAAAAATTGCCTTTTTTTCCTCCGTTCTTTCTTTGAGTACCTTTTTACGATGGAAAAGTGGGAGCTTCTCATTGCTCTTTAGCTTCTTACTTTGCGCTCTCCGCATACCATTTTTTTCTTCTTTTTTTCCAAGATATGCTATAGGCTATGTTTGTTTAAATCTTAACTGTAGATTAACTTTATGTTTTGATATTTTGTTAATAGATGCAATAAAGTATCGTTTTGAGGTGGGTCCTCACTTGGACCGAAACGTTAACATTATAACGCTTTCCTTTTGACCTGAAATCCACGAGAACCTATTACAATTATCACTGAGGTCAAGAACTACATTTCATACCTTTGTATATTGAAAACAGAGAGAGCAAGAGTTGGGACAAGGTACAAGTAAATTGCCGGGAAAAAAAGTAGATTGCCGGGCAAAAGAGTAAATTGCCGCGCAAAAAAGTCCACTTTTTTGCCCGCTTATTCACTTTTTCTTCCCTCTGTTCGAAAATTGATGACTCCTTTCCACCCGCGTTGCAGCGATGGAATATGGTCATTTTATCGAAGACGGGTAAAAAGAAGTATATGCCGCACGGGAGGAACGCGATTTTCACCTCGTGCCCGTGCTGCCCTCGCTTCATTCGCTCCACTCGCTTCGCTCGTTTGCTCGGGCAGCAAGCCTCGCACTCGGCGAAAATCGCGCTCTTTCCTTCCTTGTAGCATAATATACTATTTCATGTGCGGATATGGCCTTGAATAGCCATTTTTCAGCGAGGAATTATTTAGATTTTCTTGTAGAAGATATTAAAAAAAAGCCATGTCTGTTTGAGGTTTTAAAAAATCATAATTAAGTAAGGGTTGAAATGATTATTCCATCATGCGAAATCAAGAATCAGATCAAAGATGGTGATCGAAATTCATCTGTCGCGTTGTCATCGAATTATACCTCTTATACCTCGTCTCATCTATCTCAATAGGAGCCATTTGTAGAATTACTTAAGAATCTGTTAATCGTGCAGCTTTGATTGTTCGAAGGATGAAAACGGAATGAAACTGAAGTAGATAGGATATACCGGTTCTGCTTCAAGATCCCTGTTACCGACATGTTACCGACCGAGGGTTCGCATCCGTGCTAATTACCGACAGTGGGTAAGTTACCGACCCGCCTGTCTTACCGACAGCGGGTAAGTTACCAACAGGCCGCCTGCCTGTTTTACCCTAGGAGTTTACCTGCCGCACACCTGTTTACCGACAGGGTCGCCTGCCTGTTTCACCCTAGGAGTTTACCTGCCGCACACCTGTTTACCGACAGGCTGCCTGTTTTACCCTAGGAGTTTCGCACACCTGTTGGTCGATCTGTTTTACCAGCGATTCGCCCTACTGGCCAATTAGCTCTGTTTTACCTACCGACCGCTCTGTTTCACCTAACCGACCTGTTTTACCGTCGGTCGGTGTGTCCTGTTTTACCCCCGGAGTTTCGCGCACCTGTTTTACCATAGGAGTTGACCGCCCTGTTTTACCGACCAAGTAGCTGTGTTTACCGACTGTGTCACACACCTGTTTTACCGACGGTCGGTGTGTCCTGTTTTACCCTAGGAGTGTACCGACCGCATACCTGTTTTACCGATGGTCGGTGTGTCCTGTTTTACCATGGGAGTTCACCTGCCGCACACCTGTTTTTACCGACGGTCGGGGTGTCCTGTTTTACCCCGGGGTTTACCTGCCGTAGACCCGTCCTACCATAGGAGTTTACCGACCGAGTCGCACTGTTTCATCCAGGTTCTCACTGTGATTATCAAGACGTCTTGTGAAAAACAGGATATGTGGTATCCGGTCTGATTATAATCAGATAAGATTATTACGTCCTGTGTGACAATTTTCCCACACCCGCTGAAAAATTTACCTCCATCCGGTTCTGCCCCTAAAATTCACCTCCATCCGGCTCCACCCTGAAAATTCACCCGTATGAATTCGGAGTGAAATAAAGACAAGTCCATTATTAATTATGCGCGATCATTTTCACCCCCTCTCTTGTCCTAAAAATAAAAGAACACACACGGGCCAAAATAGATTCATAAAACATTTATTAAAATATGATTATACAATGCTTAATATTACATTAATTTCTTAACAGTACCACTGATTGGCTGGTAATCAACTATGCGATCATGCAGGATCATACAATAGGCTGAAGCGCCTGCAGGAAACGCATTGGTAGATTCGAATTCTAAACGAATATCCACCGGACCAGTTTTAAGCGATTCATTCTGCTTGGAGCAATCAATTACCGTGAGAGGTGCTTGCGCTAGAAATTGCTTCTTACTTAAAAGTGGTTCAGGCTCCTTATCATAGTATGCTACTTGAAAGTTTGAGTACATATCGTAGAGAATGGCATATTGATTATTAGTAATATCAAGATTCATATTTCCATATGGATAGCACTGAGAGTTGAGGAAAAGTTTCACATCTCTAATATGACAATGATCAAATTCGCTGGCATTCTTCTTCGCGTTATTTCTCCTCGAAGTTTGGAATCCAAAGATCACGTGTCTCGGCTTCTCGAGCTGCGTCGATGTTTTTACAACCCATACGTGTCGTGTTGTCATCGGTAGCAGTGGATATTCATACATTTCCCAAGCACGGAAACTCATAGATATCACCGGATCCGTAGCGATGTAATTGAACAGCTGCATTTTCGAGTCATCGGCTAGCTTGATGTATGGCAATAGCCATTCCAATTTTTCCAGAGAAATCTTTACCTTCTCCACTGTGGATTGGCATATAGCGTTCAAATCGGTGTTTGAGCGAGTGAGAATTAGCTCGTGTTTAGCACTGACGACAACCCGACGATAATCCTCGGCGAATCCAAGCAAAAAATTCAGCGGTATAACAACGTCAAAGTTTCCGGCGGCGTCGATCAATTTATCATCGGTGCTCAACCAGCCTGTGTTCTCCAACAGATGCTGCTGCCCTGGTCCCAGCGATAGGTGGGACCCCTTCATAACGCTCGTAATGCCAACCTTTTTATTTCGGTCAATCTCAACGCCGTTCAACTCGTAACGTATCTCCTCAAACAAGTGACAAACCGCCATATTGACCAAATCGGTAGTCGCCACAGCAGTTCCATCCTCTTTCGTAATTTTTCCGCAAATGTGCAGCGAGCTTTTTCTGGGTAGTAGACACAAATCTTGATGCTGCACGGTGATGTGAATTTCATCGTTATTCTTGAAGGTGGACGATGCAAACGGTTGATGCGCGTGTATCTCGCAGTGGACGATCGACTCATCAAACGACACGCGTTTCTGTATCTCTATTGCACTCTCCATGGTAATATGCACCCAAAACGAATCTTTATCCTCCAAAATTTCCACGTAATCGAAGTCCCAGACTCTTGAGGAACCGCACGTTCAGAGGTGTTAACACGCTTGGGTGTGTCGGCGGACTGATTGTGTTTTGCCATATCCTCGCACTTTTATAGCTTCTACCAGATTTTTTATTGTCAAAAACGATTCCCATTATCGTAAGGATCTCACGTGTAATCGCACGGTGATCGTTTCTCCACGGAAATTTATCAACTCGCCGTCTTGATCGACTATTCGCAATTGTATATCACGTATTGACTGCACGGCGACTGGGAGGTAAATGACGTTGGCCGGCACCTCAATTATCTTATATCCGGGTGGGATTGAGGGAAAAAATTCGTGGATTGTGTGCACCAGCTCGCCGTTCATGTATGCACCCCGACATTTTCTCGATTCGCGACCAGACTGGGATTTAGTTGGGTTCGATGAAAAACGGGTAAGTATTGGTATACTACAGAACGGAAGTATTTGTCCAATGATATCGGAAAAACGTCGTCAGAAGATAATAGTATCCAACATTTGTGGTTTTGATAGTACGCTACACATTTTGGCCGTTGCAACGTGTAGAGTTCTCAGATTTCGCGAGTACGTTCGTACTGCTGAAACGGAGACCTATTTGATCTTAAAAATGTTTTTGGATGGTGGGCCATCGCAGGAGGTGTACAAGATGAGAGCAGATATTTTAAGAAAAGTAAAGTGCTTCATTGAAACGGGGACCGCACCAGGTGTGATTAGTATAAATGCGCTGTCCAATATTTGTCATATCTTTGATTATGTTTTCAAAGAAGATTGGAGTTATATAGAAGAATCCGTATGCGATGGATGCAACACTGAAAAACGTTGCGGGAAAACGCTACACCCCGTCGATACAAATATATCGCACCCCTAGAACAATAGTGTAACATCTCAAAAAATTTCAATCCGAGAAAATCGCGTTTGAAGTAAAATCAGTTATAAATCAACGTGACCACATATTTTCATGGGGGACGAATTTTTTAAATAAACGAAATATTCTGCTGAAATGTACCAGGCGATAAAAAAGTAATATTATATTGCTATCTGGCTGCTGCGACCAAATTACGCCGTTTTTTTGAGATATTAAACCAAATTTTCATGATCCTCCTGGTGCAATACCGTAACAACTGAAAAAAAATCTTAGACCGTGGAGCAATACTGTAATAAGTCAAAAATATTTTTTGACGGTAATTTTGAGATGTTACAGTATTACACCAGGGATATTCTTTTTTTTCGAGTTGTTACAGTATTGCACCAACAATTCTGGTTTTTTTTCGACTTGTTACTGTATTGCATCAATTTATCGAAATTTTTCTGAGTTATTACAGTATTGCATTGAAATGGATAGCCTTAGTCAATTTTGAGATACTACAAAATGATTTCAAAGATTTTGAGATACTACATCATTGCACCAAGTCAGACCGAAAAATTGTGACTTATTGCTCTATTGCTCTAAAATATCAATAAATTTCCAGACGTTCGAAGATATTATACTATTACACCAGGAAAATTATTATTTTTCTATTTATTACAGTATTGCGCCACGAAAATTCAGTTTTTCTTAGATATTACAGTATTGCAATGATATTGGTTAATTATTTCAAGATATTACACTGTTCCAAATAAATATTGTCCATTTAATCGTGAAATGTCTACACCGGTAGATTCCAGTGATATTCATTTGTTTTGGAACAATGAATTCCAAATACTCAAAAAATCATGTATTTCTCAACCAAAGTTCGTTACACACAAAAAAAACCATGTTGCTGAAATCACTTGTCGCGAGGTTTCAGGCACATGGTTGCTTCGATTTGACCTCATCAGGTCTCATTTGTTTCAGAAAACGAATCCTCATCGTGTGAGTTGAGATACCTATAAATGATTTTTGGAGTATGTGGAATTCATGAGTTCAAGCTGTATACGGGTCCCCTTAACTACGGTCCGGTAGACTTGAGTTTTTTAATATATGAGTTGAATTTGAAGAATGATAGTCTTTTATTCATTACACTGTGAATGCATCCTGATTTTTACGTGGGCAATTCTACCAATCATCAACCAAGGTTTGGCCCCTTAAAAAATCGATTTGCCTCAATTTTTTCACTCGAATTTTATGAACCAAAATTGGTGAATTCACTAAGTTTCAGCCTAATAGAACGTAGTGATCTGCACGAGTAATGCGATATCCAATTTTTAGGACAACGTTTTATGCGCATTTTTATCGTATCTTCAGCATCACATTGAAAATTTGGAAAAAAATACGTTTCCCATGTGAAAAGCTCCCAGTTTTTCGAATCCATTTTTTATTTTTCATCAACTCTGCTGAAACCACCTCGGACACACGTTTTTTTCACAGAAAACAGCGATTCCTCTTTCTGCTCAATGTTTTAGCATTCTTTTGAATTTTAATTCTTAAGATTTGAGATGGTTTTAGTAGAGTTGATGAAAAATAAAAAGTGGATTCGAAAACCTGAGAGTTTTTCACATGGAAAACGTATTTCGTCGAATTTCCGTTGTGATGCTAAAGATACGATAAAAATACTTAGAAAAATGGTATCCTTGAAATTGGATATCGCAATACTCTATACTACGTCCTATTGGGCTGAAACTGCGCCAAATCGATTTTTCGAGGGCCCAAACATTGGCTGATAATTGGTGGAATTGCCCAATCTAAAAAAAAAATTTGAGTTGTTACAGTATTGCACCAAGAAATTTCAATTTTTTCTAGTTGTTACAGTATTGCACCAGGAAAAATCATTTTTTTCGAAATGTTACACTATTGCACCAAAATCTCATGCCAGTTTTGAGTTGTTACAGTATTGCTCTCAGCGGCTTTAATTTTCCGTTGCATTAATACTATAACTTCCTACTTTTAACAGTTATATTGGACTTAAAAAAATCCACTTTTTTTCTCCAAATGCTTTATCATTTGACAAGTAATATTCCGCAGTAAAACGAAAATTCGGAAATTTCGGCTTGTTACACTATTGTTCTAGGGGTGCGATATTAAAGCAACATGGACTCTCGAAATTGGATCAGGCGATACTGAATGGTCGAGATGTTTCGAAAGTTAAGTGTTGTCGTCGAGAATGCAGAGTTACATTAACTTATGGAATGCAACTTTTCATTGAGTGCAATTTTGGGTGAAAGACGAAGAGGTTTACAGTTGAGGATTTTCCTACCTCATTACAACTCCACGAGGACACGTACGTATTGGCTGGATTAATCATGCACAAGCCAGGAAGGGATATCTGTTCAGCTGGCCACTATACTGGATGGGTGAAAAGCAAGGACGATTGGGTCGAATACGATGACCTTTTACAGGAACGACAGTCTCCACCGATGGATGGCCATAAAAAGACTCCCGAGGTGTGCATTTACGTTAAAACGTGAAATGTGCCTAATGCCATCCGTTGAAAATGAATTGTCGGTTATTCATTTCATATTCAAAATATGCGTTGGTCAAGCGAGGGAGATGACCTCACAAAAACTACTCCCGTTTCGCGAAAGTGGTCTAAAACTTTGATTAAAATAAAAAAAAAAAAAATGAAGAAAAGGGGCTACAACAACTCGCTACGTCCACGTCGTTAGTCCCGGGTAATGCCAAAGGCGAGTGAGATGTATATAAGGATCCACAAAAATGAGTGTGAATCGTGGTTGCCACGATCATTTCACAACTATACTCCCGTCAGCACTTGCGCTATGAGACTAGTCCGTATGCTAATTTCCAAATTAATATTTGACACTTCAATTTTGAATAGCATGACTTATTGAAATTTTTCCGTGAGAGTTTTTCTCATTGCTCAACTATACAAGGGTCTGGAATTTTGCTACACTTGGCGTCGCGTCGCGCCACCGACGCATTCAGAACTAATTGCCTGCAAGCTGGCCGAACGTCAGGGTAATAAGCTGTATAAGAAACTTTTGTCGCGCGATTATCGTATACCAGGAAAACATTGCAAGTGCTCACGGGAAAAGAAGCCTAGAAAACAGAAGATTTTGCTCGAATTACTCAACGGTCCAATTAAATCGGTCCTCGGTCATTAAACTTCGAATCTTAGAGACTGTTGTAGAATTTCAACTTTCTGGCGGACGATAACTGAGTCCTACTGCTTCGGATACAGAAAGACAGGCACACGGTATTAAAAAAAAAATACCCATTATGTTTCTACATTCATTCCAGGATGAATACAGTTCGTAATTACGAGGTTCAAGATACACCTCGGGAGCGCAAGTTCGTTCGGGTACATGCTCCACGCTCCACGCTGCACATGCTGCACAATATACTATTTTGCCAACGCTGGTCTCACGACGCTGGGGCTTAGGAACAATGTGAAACAAAGTGGGAACAATCCGGAACAAGCATAAAAGTTTGAATTTTCCGGATGCGGGGGGCAGGTGACGAATACATTAGAAAATGTACTGCATTTTTGTCAATGATGAACTGCCGAGTCGGCGGTTCTTGAAAAATGGGGAACAAAGCCGGAACAACCCGGAACAAGAAGAAAAGTTTGCATTTTCTGAATGTTGGGGGCGGGTGATAAATTTTTTTAACAAAAAATATTGTATTTTTGTCAATATTCAACTGGCGAGTCCGCGGTTTTGGAACATTGTTAGGAACAACTAGAACAACCTGGAACAACCATTAGATATTTTTTCATCCGAAAGTGGGGGGCCAAGTAAAAAAAAACGTTTTCTTCGATTCACAGTCGTCAATGTCACCCGGATTCAAAATAGTTTTGGAACAATGTAGAACAAACTTAGAACAATCGGGTACAACTTTCAAAAGTATAACATTTTGAAAGTGGGGGGCCAACTTCACGTACGTCCTCTGAAAGTATTGGAGCAGGAAATAGTTCCGGATGGATGACGGCAACCGAGTTCTCATTATTCATGGATCACTTCATCAAATTTGTCAAGCCTACTCCGTCAGAGCCCGTTCTTCTTTTACTTGATAATAACGCTTCTCACATAGATATCTAGATTGTTGAGAAAGCAAAGCAAAATGGTGTGATTGTGTTATCTTTCCCTCCTCACTGCACTCATAGGCTCCAACCCTTAGATGTCGGAATCTACGGACCTTTCAAACATTACTCCGCCACTGCTCAAGATTACTGGATGCGCAATAATCCAGGCCAGACAATTAGGATCTATGAAATTCCTGGAATAGTGAAACATGCCTGGCCCTTAGCATCAACGCCAAACCACATTATCAACGGTTTTAAGAAGACTGACAAATTTCGTCCCACCGAGCTGAAAAACTTATTGAGCTGGTTTGCGACGTCGCCCGGTTCAGCCAACTTTTGCCCGTCTATATACTTCTAGACTGCTTATTTCAGCAGACTTTGCCTGCTTCCCAGTATTAACCTTCTGATTTATGAGCCTCCATATCTTTTTGCTATTTCCCATAAGTCCATTTACCTGCTGCCTATCATGAGTCTCCTTTGCTAGGTCAACCACCGTGCTTAGCAGTTTACAGTATTGCTGGTACTTATTCTTTAGTACCACATTTTCTGGAGCATGCTTATAACTATTATACAATTTACGCCCAGTGCTACAGGATACAACTATGCCTTTAGTGATCTAAGCCTTCCTCTTCAGAATCTCAGTCTTTCGCTTGCGCCTTTTTTGAGAGCCACTTATTATTTCCTCCATTTTACCCACCAAAACTTCCACACACTCATTCACATCCCCTATGTCCAACAATTCCCTCCAGTTTACTTGACTGCTTAGCCTACTCAACTTCCTAAAATCTATACAACATCTTCCTACCTGACTCTTTGCTTCAGGGGAGGATCCAGCCATTTCCAGAACAGTGGAATAGTGATCAGTAATTCCATGCTTTAATATCACAGCCTCACAAATGAAATCCTTATTCTTAACATATACATGGTCAATGCACAACCCCGTACCTTCACCATTTGGCCTGGTTACCTTATCAATATACGACTTATACCCTAGCTCACAGTAATTATTACTATATCCTTCCGTGACTCCAGCCATCCTGCTCGTATCCAGGTTTAGATCTCCTATTATGACGTGATTGGGTAGATTCTATTTCCCTAGCAAGTATCTTTTAAGATCACCTACAAACAGGTCCTTTTTGACCCTGTGGGGCCTATAAACTCCTGTGACGCACACACTGCACTTGCTTGCCAGCTTGGCTTCCAGAGCTTTTACGGATCAAATATTCACAGTCTCCAGTACGGCATTCCAGTTTCTGCGAGCGTACATTAGGACACCCTCTGCTTTGCTGATGTTCGCTGAGGTATAGAAGACATCATATCCATCCAGGCTATAGAGGCCCAAGGCGCCTACAGCCCACGTTTCAGTGCATACCAGGATGTCTGGTTTTTTAGCCATTTTCTCCAGCATGCCACATAGTTCATTATAGTGCTTGTCGATGCTTCTAATATTCAGATGCATGATGCGTATTTTGCCCATCCCTGACTTTCCATTAAGGTCCTGTACAGTCTCTATTATAGTTTCTCTTACCCTAAACGTAGCCTGGTCCGCAGCACTGCCACTACCTCCTTGGTCCTCGCTACGATCCATAGTCTATTTTAGATCTCTTTAGACTCTTCTGCCACTTGAGTACCTCACACTTGTCGGTGTCATTACCGCAGTGCCCTACAGACCGCTTTGCGTTACCCTTTTCGTTTGCTCTCACGCAGTTTATGCATCTTGGGTTCTCTTGATTTGTGCACGTCTTGCTGTCGTGATCCAGCGCACAGTGCCTACAGGCTCGCTGCCTCTTGCAGTGCTTGGCGATGTGCCCATACTCGCTGCAGTTGCAGCAGCGCTGTACGTTCAGATCCTCTTGAACCGGGTAGCTCAGCCATTCCAGGTAGACTCTTCCACTGCTCGTGAGTTTCCTAAAAACAAGTGGACTAACCTCTGCGTGGACATTGTAGGCTTTATACCCCCTAATAACTACTTCCTGCATATGCACAACTCTGAATATGTCCTTCTCCTGAAGTCCATTGTGGCTTTTGATCTTCTGTTCAACACTCTCCTTATTCTCGACCCCTTCAACCCCCAGAATTTTGATTCTTGGTAGTAGCTGCTTCTCCGCTCGGACGTCAAACCGCTCTCCCAGCTTCTCGCCGACTACACGCAACAGGGCATGCGCGCTTTCTCTCTTGTCACAGACGACTTCAACCGCACCATCCTCAAGGTTCCAAACCCCTTTCACTCCCACGCCTAACGGAGCTATCTTGATTCTATCCTCAAGTTCTCTCCTGGTGGCCGCTGCATCCTGTCTGACTTTGGACTTTACAATAATCGTCGCCAGCTCCTCTGTTCTCAACCGCAGCTCAGTCGAATTTCGGCTGACCCTTTGACTGTTTGCATCGTGATTACTCTTTGCCACTTGGGCATACGACGCGCTCCCTGCCAATGTCCCCTCTCTTACTCCTGCGCACTCCAGCACCGCAATCTTCTCTATCAGCATGGCATTTTTGCCAGTCATTTCATCTTTAAGTTCGTGTAAGATTTTTCGCTTTCATCTCCTCGACCAGTTTATTCAGTAGCTCATTCTCCCATACCATAGCCGCGACGTCAGCCTCGCTCTTTGACGAGCGGTCAATCTTGTTCTTGACCTCAGCCATCGCCTTGGCTTGCACTTTTAGCTCGGCGTTTTCCTTCGCTAATAACTCTTGGTCGTCAGTCTTCTGCTTCAAGTCATTTTTCAGTCTTAAAACCTTTCGTCTCAACTCACTTAGTTCGGAGGGACACTTTGTTTTGGTGCACTTTGAGGTTATGTCACCGCGACACCTGACCAGCCCTCGTTTTAGAACGATTATTTTAGCGTCACGTTCTGCACAACTTTTATGAAAGAAGTTCCCACATTCAATGCAAACATAACTGTCGTTCCTTTTCTTCCCACAACATTTAAACAACAAGTTTTTGTCGTCATCCACCGCTAGCTGTCCTGGCGACGTGGCCATTTTGGCCTAACTGACTATTTTATTTATTCATTTATTTATTTATTAGTTCAACGGGGTAAACCCCTATTACAAAGGCAGATAAATTACAGGCGATATCGGTAAATAGCACATACAAAGAAAACAATACACATAAAAAAATAAATAAAACTTGAGAAAAACTTAAAAGAGATGGCCTATACTTCGTCTCAAGAAGATTCGAGAATCTCTTCTTTGGCACGCTTGTTGCCATGGTGATTGGCTAATAGGCTAAGCCTAGGAACAATCACCCTATTTTTAGAAGTAACGCTCAGAGGTTGTACATAAAAAATATCGTTAACAGGCCTTGAGGCCACCATATGGACTCTGAGGCGGAACTGAGACAACAGATCATCACAGTCCACCCGGGAGTTCCATAATTTAAACAAGATGGAGTAGGTGATTATATGTACGCCTCGACTGGAAGGAGCTCACACCAGCTTTCCGAGCTATAAGGGAGTAGTCATGATCAATAGGTGATAGAGGATCACCAAATTTAACAGCCAGAAAGCGCAAGAACCTATGCTGCACTTCCTCGAGATCGTAACAATGGGAGCTGGCGTGAGGAGACCAGTTAGGGGAGGCGTACATAAGTGAAGACCGACCAAGGCTGTTATAGAGCGTAGTGATGGTTTTGGTGGACTTAAAATCTAACGTTGATCGAATCAAAAATCCGAGCGACTTCATGGCCTTATTGCTAATGAAGGCAATGTGCGGGACGAAAGTCAGCCGTGAGTCGAACACAACCCCCAGATCCTTAATGGAAGATACGCCGGCCAACTTTCGGCCAAGAATGCTGTACCTACAAAAAATCTATGAAGAAAAATTTGCCGTCAACAAAAAATATTTCTTCAAAAATACCTACCAACAAAAATTCGTCTTCAACAAAATTCGACCTTCAGAAATGTTTCCTACAAAAACAATTGATATCAGATAGAATTGCCAAGCACAACACATGAAAATTAAATTCAAGTAAATGGCATTGTGCTCGTTCGCTTGCTACGCTCTCTCACTCGGTTGGTTTTTCATAACTATTGTTAAAGAAAATCGAAAGAAAAAAAATTTGGAGAAAAAAGTTTAGGGAGTGGTACTTGGCGGGCCAGGTGTGGGAAAGTGCAGGAGTATTTATTCAGGCCTTCACCTGACATTTTTATACATTGCTATGATGGCCCGCCAAGTAGCACTCCCTAAACTTTTTTCTCCAAATTCTTTTTCATTCAATTTTGTTTACAATAGTTATGAAAAACCAACCGAGTGAGCGAGCGTAGCGAGCGAACGAGCACAATGGCATTTACTTGAATTTAATTTTCATGTGTTGTGCTTGGCAGTTGTATCTGATATTAATTCTTTTTGTAGGAAACATTTTTGAAGGTCGAATTTTGTTGAAGACGAATTTTTGTTGGTAGGTATTTTTGAAGAAATATTTTTTGTTGAAGGCAAATTTTTCTTCATAAATTTTTTGTAGGTAGACCACAGTAGGGATGGGCGATATATATCGATATACCGAAATATCGATATTTACCATCGATATTTGGCGTCCGATATATCGATATATCGACATTGTAGCAGTCATATCGAATTTCGATATTGTAACAGCCATAGGCGTATTCGCGTTGGGATCAAAGTGATTTTCAGCATAATGATGTGCCAATCAGATGTCGAATAGCACCGCACTGAAGTTAGGCGCCATAATCTGATTGGCTAGATTATCTCATCATTATGATGAAAATCACTTTTAGCCCTAACGCGAATGCGCCTCATAATGCCTGAAACTCGCGAGATCACCACATTTCGCCATCTTGAAATTTTGAAAATAGTTTTAGCCGTAGCATCACATGTACTCCGTATTCCGTTGAGTCCGTAGTAGAATTGGTAGTAACATTTAACGAATTTACATCGATATATCGATATATCGCTACTCGATGCTCGATATTTTAGTGTATCGATATATGCACGCCGATATTTATCGATATGATATATCGATATTTTTTTCCATATCGCCCATCCCTAGACCTCAGTAATTAATGTACTTGGCGAAAGATTTTTTTTTTAATTAATTTAATTAATTTCAATCTTTGCTGTAAATCTTCTATGGTACACACTGGTGTGGGTGAATGATTGGATGGAGATATTTCGTGTAGAACGATTTCTTCTGGGGCCGATGCCTTGGTGTCCTTTGTGTCTTCCTTCGGTACGTTCTTCAGGTAGACCAGTAGATGATTTATTGAGCTCCAGATTGCTCCAAGGATATGGAAACTCCATCCGTAGAATGTTTTCAGGGTGTAGCCGTGGATGATCACGTCTATGATCATTTTGATTATGCGAATTTGTATGAATAGTCCGATGCATGCCGAGCTGGAGGATCCGAAACTCATTATTTAATGATTTTTCAGCCAACATATTGTAGAATGAGATGGTGTCTTTGGTGATTTCATTGCCGCTGATATCTCTTGTTAGGGTGTTGAGTACTGCTGGTTTGTTTCGGGAGAAACATCAGGTGATCTTTTGAGTCCTTACAGTTCTTTTCGGCGTATATCTGCTAGAGGCTGCAGGTATATTTACAACCAGTGAGTTTTGGTTTCTTCCTTAGCGTGGGGGTTACGTCATAGTTGATAGCGAGTAGGTTTCTGGGTATCCGGGCTGATTATCCTTGGCCTTGGTCATCGTTCCTTCGTAAAGTACGTCGTAGTTGTCGAATTTGCAGTTGTTCATTGGCCCAGTGTACCAGACCCGAGTATCCTTCTTCTTCGTCGTGAACAAGATTTGTCTCCTAGAGTAGAGTGGGTCTCATCTTTTGGGATAATTCATTATTCTGACAAACGCTTGTAACATGCGTCATGCCATAACGCATAGTTTTCGTCGTAGTAGGCCTCTTCACAGCTTCCCTCATCTTTTGGAAAATTTGCCAATATAGTACCACGGTGGTTGGACTTTCGAGGTAGGTCCGTCACCATAGGTTCGGTGTCCAGCGTCAAGCTACCTCCATTCATGAGCTCTTCGCAGGCTTCGTTTCCGGAAAGCTGCACTCTTGGGTGTCCAGTAGGCCGATCGTTGTAATATTTAACTGCTGTACCTCCCAATCATACCCACCAGTGTTTTTTGTGTTGTGTTAAAGAAAATTTTGAATTCTCTGGAATTGTTTGTTCTAGCTCTGTATCTTTGGTTGTATTATCTCATGCTCTATGTGATTTCTAAGGGTTATTTATGAATTGCTACAATAGTTGATTATACATTTTTCTAATTTAGTTGAGATAAAATAAAAAATTATCTTAACTTGACAGCTTATTTTATACTTATATATTATAATTCTCCAATTTATATTATAAACATTGAAGTTTTTTTTTTTTATTATAATAATTTTTTTTTTTTTTTTTCGATCAAAGTAAGCTTTATGATAATGATTATAACTGCATTCATTAAATCTACGTTTAATATTTATCGTATGTTTTGTCTATTTCTGGTATTAACTACCTACATTCTTATTATGCGTTTATTGTCAAATGATATGCGATTATTTCGGATTATATCAATATGCTCATTTAGATTATACGTATAACATGTATAGTATGTGTTCTAATTTATTTCGCTAACCCGAGAGAGGCTTTACAGAGTTGGCTTGGGTTTTTTTTTGTTTGTGTTTCCAAGTAAGTAATCTAGTATACAAGAATTTTTCTTCAGGTTTTTCAAATAAAGTTATATCGTTTTGTAGTTTTTACATGCTCTGAAAATTGAGAGATACCCTTCTACAGATACTCTTCTTCACTAAATATTCTTATTTCTTGACTTATTAATATAAATTCTCCTATAGGCATATAGGTAAGTCTTCATTGCAAAGTAGAGATTTAAAAATGTCACTTTCCCAGTCTTTTTTTTTTTGAAAATACAAGGATGGCTTGGAAACGTAAAATTAATCTTCGATTTTCATATACAAATTATTATTTCAACAAATTAATTTAGACACTGGACAATTCCCAGTGGATGCAGTCTGTTATTTGTATTTCATCTACTTGAATGTTATATGATAATATTATTATTCTACTGTCTAAAGCTACTGTGATTACTACTCCGTACATGCACTAATATTCATGATGCTGTATTATGATTTATTATTAATGAATGTGATTATCATGCATTTACTTATGACCTTTTCTTTGTGATAAAGTTCATTATCATTTCTTACTACTATTTATGAAATAACAACAAAAGAATGAGGTTATATTATTAGTCTTCTGAATATATTCAATGAATTTAATTACTATTTAGCTATTGTTTGTGTGAAAACCAATCAGTTTAGAAAAGATTTGTTTCTCAATATTTAAACAATTTTAATTTATTTTTATGGACTACTCTGATTTTGTTTCCTACTTGGATTTTAACGTTATTATTTTCTAGTAGTTCAATTACCTCGTGTGGGCCTGTATATTGATCTGAAAATTTGCCTTTCTGTGGCTCTTTTAGCAAAAAGACTAAATCTCCTATTTTTAAGTTCAAAGTTTTGACGTTTCTGTCGTAATATTGTTTTGATTTTTCTTTTGCTTGAACCAAATTTGATTTTGCTTGTGATTGTGTGAATTTCATTTTTGCAAATAGGTCTGTCAGGTATTCAACGTAAGTTCTGTCGTTGTGATTTTCGATTATTTCATGTTCTGACGGTAATCTAGCTAGTTTTCCAAAAACAAGTTCGTATGGAGTGAATTTAGTTCCCTCGTGTACACTAGTGTTGTACGAGAACATAGCAAGGTCTACCCATTCATCCCAGTTGTTATCATTTCTAACGTATTGTTTAAGATATTCTGCAAGTACGTGGTGAGATCTTTCTATTGATCCGTTCGATTGTGGGTGAAACGCGGTTGTTCTACACTGTTTTATTCTGAATTTTTGAGCTACTGCTTTTATCAATGAGCTAGTAAGATTCGCGCCTTGGTCAGTTAATATTAGTTTTGGAGCACCGTATTTGCAGATAAATTCTTTAATGAATACGTCAGCAATGCACGTCGAAGTGGTTGACGTAAGTGGGATCGCCAGTGAATATTTTGTCAGCTGGTCTTGTATGGTCAATATATGTTCGTTACCGTATCGTGTTACGGGTAAGGGACCTACGATGTCCATTGATATTTTGTCAAAGCTAGATCCAGGCGTATCTGTTAGGATCATGGGTTCTTTGGTTTTTACTCTGGTCAGCTTTTTTAATTGACATTCGAGACATTCCGAAATATACTGTTGGATTTGAGATTTCATGCCGTCCCAGTAAAAGTGTTGTCGTATTCGTTTGTATGTTTTAGCGATGCCTTTGTGACCTCCTAAAGCAGATGCATGATATTCTCTAATTATTTTGGTTTGTTCGTCTTTTCCTGGAGTTCGTACTAAATTGTTGCAAATTTGAATTTGGCAAGGTGCGTCTGCGAATATTCTTTTGAGAAGAGTTACGACTACTTCCCAGTCGAGGTTGTCTAATTTTTGAGTTCTTGAGATTGAGAATGACTTTAAATCTAGCTCGCGGACAACTTCTAATAAACAGTGTAATGATTCTGTTAATATTTCTTCGTCTAGTCGCGTGTTAATCGTTTCTTTGATAGCAAGTCCGATATAATTTTTATTTTTTACACTGTGCACAGCTGCACGTCCTAGCATAACGTTGGAAAATTTTGGCAATTTGTTGTTTGTTTGTAAATCTTTGGCTCCGTCGTCGAGAGGGTCGCCTTTACTTGTAATGAAGAATACGCAATTTCCTTTTGTAGATGCTAATTTATCTCTTGCTTCTGTGAACTGGCTTGTATTTTGAATTTCTGGGTCTTTATTTTGTAACTCTAACCGTGTGAACTTTTCAACTTCGTCGGTGTCCGAGTTTACGTCACTGTCTGAGTCATCGCTGGGTGTGTGATTATCAAAGTCGTACACATGCTTGTCGAGCGTTTCGTTATCGCGTTTTGCGTCCGCCTTCATCTTAGCCCTAATATCTGGTAGGTAATCAGCATCTGAGCTATGTTTGTTTGGTTTGGCCGGTGGCTTACGCACTGCGTCCGCGTATGTAGTCACATCGTTAGTAATTTTTGGAAGATTATTATTATCTGAATTATTATCGATCGGTTTATTGTTTATAGGTATTTGTTTTTTTCTGAGTTTTAGAGTCGGTATACCTTTCTGGCTTCTTAATTTGCTTTCTATCGCGGAGTTGACGGTGTGTCGATTTTTCAGCGTTTTCTATTGTGAAAACTTGGTTCTCCTGATTCGAACCTGATCGTATATTTTTGTGAGAATCAATTTGAGAATCATCTACTGGGTTTCTTGAAAGCGCGTCGGCGTTAAGATTTATTTTTCCTGACTTATATACGACTTTATAATCGTATTCGGCCAGTTTAAGCCGCCACCTAACTAGGCGTGACGTAGGGTCTTTGACTGAGTGCAGCCACACCAATGGTCTGTGGTCAGTTACGAGCGTGAATTGTTTGCCGTAGAGATAAGAGCGAAAGTGATTGACTGTGTGTACTATCGCGAGTAGTTCTTTTTCAATTGTTGAGTAGTTTTGTTCGGCGTTATTTAATAGTCTTGAAGCGTAAGCTATTGGCAAATCTTGGCCTATTGTACCCTGGCTGAGGATTCCTCCGATAGCAAATCCTGATGCGTCGGTTGTCACCACGAATGGTTTAGTGAAGTCCGGATATTGTAAAATTGGTTGTTTGCACAATTTATCGCGTAATTCGGTAAAAGCTTGTTCTTGTGCATCTTTCCACTCGAAGCGAACGCCCTTTTTAAGCAACGCGGTCAATGGTTTTGCGATTTTTGAAAAGTCCGGGATGAATCTACGGTAGTATCCAGCTAGACCTAGGAATTGTTTAATGTTTTTCTCGTTTTTAGGCCTAGGGAAATCTTTCACTGCTGATATTTTCTTAGGGTCCGGTTTTACCCCGTCTTCGCTAATTATGTGTCCTAAGTACATTACTTCGCGTTTAAGGAACTCGCATTTATCAGGTTGTAATTTGAGATTAGCTTCACTTAGTCGTTGCATCAACGTGTTAAATTTGATCTCGTGTTCTTGGAGCGATCTCGCGTACAATACTATATCGTCGAGATATACGAATAATTCGGCACCTTGTAATCCTAACAGTACGTGATCCATTAGCCGTTGGAATGTAGCTGGTGCGTTTTTTAAACCGAATGGCATTCGAGCAAATTCATAGTGTCCGTACGGTGTCGAAAAAGCTGTTTTAGCCGCGTCTTCGTCTTTCATTCGGATTTGATGAAAGCCTGAAGCGAGATCGAATACCGAGAAGTACTTTGCGCTTCCTAATTGATCTAAGATTTCATTTATGATGGGCAAAGGGTATGCGTCACCAATCGTTTTTTCATTTAGATCGCGATAGTCCATAACCATTCTCCACCGTTTTTTCCCTTGCGAATCTGCTTTTTTAGGAACTATCCACAGAGGTGAATTGTAGGGTGATAACGAGGGTCTGATTATGCCGTTGTTTAACAGTTCGGACACTTGACTTGTTATTTCTTCTTTATGAATGGGAGGGAATCTGTATTGACGCGTGTGTACTGGTGTGTTATCGGTTGTGTTTATACCGTGTTCTATGACTGTAGTCGCGCCTAAGTGTTCGCCTGGTATGTGGAATCTGTCTGCGTGTGCGTGTATGAGTTTGAATACGCTGTCTCTTTCTTCTTCGTTCAAATGCTCTAGTCTGAGCAGTTCTAGTATTTGATTATAACGATTGTCGTTATTTATTGTATAGATTTTGGCTGTTTTGCGAGCTTTGTTTTTTGTTTCGGAATTTCTAGTATTCCCTGATTTGTTTTTGGGTTCTGGTCCCGATTTAGAATTCGATTTGGAATTTGATTTAGAATTTGATTTAGAATTTGATTTAGAATTTGATTTGGAATTTGACGTTTCTCTATATTCCCGGAATCCTACGTTTTTCCCAGTTTCAACCGTTACTTCGTACCCTAAGGTTGAAGTTTTTGGAGGATTCCTCACCTTTGCTATACCTTCTCCGCGCCCTAAGGACGAAGTTTGTGCAAAAGCGTTGCCTTTTATTAGAATATTCCTAGGATTATTCACGCGACCCGTTTGTGACTCGAACCCTAGGGTGGAGTCTAGTAGTGGCATCGCGCCCTCGCTCGGTAATAATTCGACTGTGGGAATTACGAGTTCGACATCTTCGCGTCTGGTATTAATTGCTTTTATATATGCTCTTCCGGCATGATTTGTTAAGAGGGCTTCGCCCATGAATATGCCTTCTTCAGTTTCGAGTTTGGGTACATATCCTTCTTTGAAATTTGTGTTTTTTAATTTTATTGAGACGATTGTCGTCGTGCGTGCTCGCAAAATTACTGTTTCGCGAGTTATGAATGGATATTGAAAATGATTGATTTCGACGCATTCTAGCGCGTAGTCGATTTTAGCTTGTTGACCGTGGAAAATATCAGATCCTAAAATTCCTGCTTGGGAAATTGGGAAGTTATTGTCTACTAGGTGAAACAAAACTGATATTCCTGCGATTTTTATGTAAGCTGACCCTAGGATGGTTACATAATCGTTTGTGATTCCTAACAAGCTAAGTTTATTTTTTGAATTTATGTTGCTTGGATCTCTTAAGAGTCCAATTTTTAAGAGATTGGGTTCTGATCCCGTATCGATCATCATTTCTGCCGCGTCGATCAGGTCCTCCGACAATATCCTAACCGACGGGACTACGGATTGCTCATTGAGCGTTACGCTTGTGACTCGAGTGCTTACGCACTCCTCATTGTTGAAGCGGTCTGCGCGATTTTGACCTCCCGGGGTCCGCCCTGTGTCCCCGAGGGTCCTGCCTCGTTTCCCTGATTTTGCTCCGCGGGGTTTCTACCCTGATTTTGCATGTTGTACCGCCTCTTCCTGCATTCTTCTATCGTGTGGCCTATGTTTTTACAGTAGCCACAGATTTTCTGGTTCTTAGGCGCGTAACTATTGGGCGTGGCTTGGTAACGATTGTTGTTGGCTTTCGCCATACTAGCGTAACTCGTATTATTATTGTTTTCGAAAGTCTGTCTACTGCTAATCTCTTCGTTTTCCCTAAGCTCACGTTTATGCGTCGTTGTTTGTCTGTCTTTGAAGAAGCAATTTTCTGTTGTGTGATTCGTCCGTTTGCAGATGTCGCACAGTTTTCCGGCTTCGCGCGCGTCGGGTTTTTCCGATTTTTGGCTGTTAATTTGGGGTTTCCCGTAGCGTTCGCGATCTCGTTCTTGTTTCTTTCCTAATTCGATTGCTTTTGTGAAAGCTTCCTGAAGGGAGCTGTGTTCTGTTAATTGTAGAGCGTTTCTTAGGCTAATTGGGAGACCGTCAATAAAGCTATCGAGTGCTTCCTTATCTGTCATTGCGCGAGTTTGAGCGCTTATGCTCCCGTGTAGGCGACGTTCGCCTTCTAATATAGCCGTTCTCAAGTCTTTTGTACGGCTAATATAATCGATGATGTGTTCCGACGGCTGTTTGAAAGTGTTCGCCAAAGCTCCGCGGTAATGGTTTATGGATTTAGGTGGATCGAAGGTTTCAGCGAGTCGATCTAGGTATGGCTCTAGTTCTGAAAATTCCTCGTCTTCCATTGCGGCGTAAGCTCGACCGAATAATTTGCTGTTAATGAGTTTGACGAGATGTCGTTCTGCCGACGGCGCTATCATGTCTCGGGCGTGTCTGCATGCACGCGAGAATTGAATCACTGTCAAGTTTTTACCGTCGTACTTTGGTATTGTGCTTAACGCGTCTTTGAGCGAGAAGGGTTGATCGGATGGATCACTGAACCTGAGAACTCTGGGTGTGATCTCTTTTTGCGCTGGTGTGTTTTTAAGAAGCTCGAGTTCTTTTTTTATGCTCGATAGTTCGCTTAGCAATTTTGAATTCGTCCGTTCCGACGGCGACTGAGCTTCTACTGTCTCTACGTTCGATTGGACCGTTGCGGGTCGTAAACTAATATCGTTATTGTTCGCTTGACCGGTGTTAGTTGGTGTTTCTATAATACGTTGTTCGATTGTCGCGTGTCCTGTATTTTCCTCGTTATTTCGCGGTTCCGTTGCGTTAGCGTTTGCATCGCGTTGGCTGTCCGGGTTTAGTTCGATATTAGGTTCCGGAGGAACTGTAGTTTTTGATTTTTTAAATTCTGCGATTTGTTTCCTGAGTTCTTCCAACTCAGTAAGAACTGCTTCCTGAACCGGAGTTTCGTTTTCTAACGCGTCCGCGTTTTTTGTTCTTTCAAATTCCGCGACTAGTGCTTTTAGTCTTGTTAATTCGTCACGGACTTGTTGTGGAATCGGCGCGTCGTTTTGAAATTTATTTAGTCGCGCCTGCATGTCGTTGGTTTGTTTCATGAGTTGTTTTTCGGATTGTTTCAACGATTCTATGACACTTTGTGTCTCTGTTTTTTCTCGCGCTAGTATTTCTTTTTCTCGCGCTATTCTTTCCTTTTCTCGCGTTAATTGTTCTTCGCGAGCTACTAAATCGTCGGCGAGTTTCTCGAGTTCTTCTTCAGTGAATTTTTTCTTGCTACGCGTTTCTGGCGGCATCTTTTCAACGGTTTAAGTTGTTACGTACGAAATTGAAAGAAGGAAATTTTATCCCCGTTTTATTTGCTTAACACCACCGAGTTATAGCGTGCAGGTTATATGAGGAAATTCCTAACCGTTCCGTTTTCACTACCAACGAATGTTATAAGCATGCAATTTTACATTGAAACTTTCTAGCCTGTCCGTTTTTCGCTGCCACCAATATTATAGACTGGGGGTGTGGGTCAAGTTGATTGTGAATCCAAATGTTTATTAAGCTAACCCCAGATGTGAAATTATATTTATAATTGTTTAAAACCTCCTCTTAGTAGCGTGAATGGGTTCGAGGAGGGCTGGATAGACTAGAAGGCTTGAATGCGTTATGTAAATGTTAGTGAAGATTGTACTTACTCGTTGTATGCGCTGATCGAAGAGTTCGAAGGTGAATGAAGACGAGAATGTGGATTGAAGATAGATAAGTAAACGATGGATGTGCGTAGGTGAGAAAACGAATACGGAGTTGAGTTAATGAATATATAATAGAACACTGATTTATTTAATTAAAGAAAGTGACTTGTTAACTTTTATAAATATAAAATTATAATTAAAATTGCCTTTATGGACTTTGAAATATAAGTTTTATAAAGTGGAAGCTAAATTCTTCTAAGTTTTAAATTGTTGAACCAAAATTATTCTAAGTTTTATTGTTGAGAAACTGAATTTTTTCTAAGTCAGAAAATATGTATATTTAAAATGAGTTTATGACAGATGGTCAAGAGAGTACTTGTCTTAAGCTGACGGTTATGATTGAAGTGAGTCTAAGTTGCTAGTAATGATTGAAGTGAAGTGAAAACCCTTCGGGGTTGTATTTATGCATGCGTAGGGTCTGACCCCTTCCACCTAGGCAAGGGGCGTATGCTGCCCGCAAACCTACGTGATGTTTCTTATCTAGCTGTTTTTCTTGGGAAAATGTCGCAACTCTTGACTAGCCGCGACTTGTTTTTCTAATGCTCGTTAATCTCGGGATGCGGTTTTAGCCGCCCAGTGCTTCGATGGGAGGCGTAGCCCTGCATCCGTTGATACGGTTGCACATTCAGTTTCTCAATCTTAGAGCTATTATAATAAAATCTAATAATGAATAATATAATCTAAACCATATTCATAGCCCTGTCGTTATAATTTGATAGTTGTAAGGGTTCTATACCTGGGACCACCTCTGGTCCCGCGGATATAACACCTTATACATTCGCCATCGCAAAAAACGTCGGATCGAGTAAAAATTCTGGAGTCATGTAGGGAGTACGTTTTGGCTCCCGGGTAGTCGTTTTCGAGCATTTTCAAGAGTGGTGTATGTGACCCCCCCATTTCTTGTAAACCCGCTATCATCCAAACCGCTGAACCGATTCTGATGAAAATTGCAGGGGATACTTTTTTTACCCTGAAGATGTCAGAATTTCGTTGTGTACTCGATCCGACTTCCGGTTCAGAAATGGCGTTTGCTAACTTTGTCAATTTTAAAGATATAATAGCGAGCTTTGGAATATAGCCTCGGCATCACGAATCAAAATTTTGAGAATTTTTGAGGATTTTTCCGGCACCTGCGTCTCAGTGTCAAATCGTTGAAGTTGCTTGTAAACCCGCTATCTGCCACACCAGTAAACCGATTCTGATCAAATTTGCAGAGGATACTTCTTTTGCCCTGAAGATGTCAGAATTTCATTGTGTATCCGATGCGACTTCCGGTTCAAAAATGGTGATTGCTAACTGTGTCAATTTTGAACGTACAATAGCGAGCTTTGGAATACAGCCTCCTGATCACGAATCAAAATTTTGAGAATTTTTTAGGATTTTTCCGGTACCCTCGTCTCGGTGTCAAATCGTTGCAGTTGCTTGTAAACACGCTATCTGCCAAACCGCTGAACCGATTATGATGAAATTTGTATTAGGTACTGTTTTCACCTTGCAGATGTCAAAATTTCCTTGTGTACCCGATGCGACTTCCGGTTCAAAAATCGCGATTGCTAACTTTGTAAATTTTGAAAATACAACAGCGAGCTTTGGAATACAGCCTCCTGATCACGAATCAAACTTTTGAGAATTTTTGATCATTTTTCCGGCACCTGCGTCTCGATGTCAAATCGTTGAAGTTGCTTGTAAACACGCTATCAGCCAGACCGCTAAACCGATTTTGAGGAAATTGGCAGAGGATACTTTGTTTACCCCGAAGATGTGCAAATTTCATTGTAGACTCGATCCGACTTGAGCGGTCCTTGGAATACGGTCTATTGGCTTCGAATCAAAATTTTGAAATTCTTGGGCGATTTTGAACACTCCCAATAAACACACAGTGATTGATGTTTTGCATAATAAACGTGTCTCAACACGGTGAAAGAACGTTGAAATGGAACTAGATACATTCAATCTACGGGAAATATACGTGTTTTATACTATACATTTTTAGGTACGAAGTCCGCCGGTTAAACTAGATTTTTGCACCCCATCCAAAATTCGTACGCATACGTGAATTATACGCTGATTTCACCGTAATTCTACGCTTGTAATACGTATAGTTTCTGTCTCGGATACGTTTATTTTACATAATTTACTCTTTTTAACCCAATTACGCCTGCTAGTTGTAAGCGTGTATATATTTAGGAATTAAACGTATAATATGCGATCAACTTGTCGTTACATTAGACCATCGATTCTGCATATTCGTCGAGCTATAATTATA
>JAFFZH010009103.1:0-27359 GCA_018420115.1 Euura saliciscinereae | reverse complement strand
ATGATGTACTTTCCGAACGAATCTGGGGCCCATAATTCCCTTTGGAGGAAAATATGATTGTAAGTTGTAACGCGGCAAATATTTGACCGTGGTGGCCTCCCCATACGCTGCGGAAAGGGACCTGAATTACCCTCGCGCGACTTTCGGCTAAAGCGTCCTAGGCTAAGGCCATATTCCCTTTTTTCACTGCAAGTACTGCAGAAGCGGAAGAAAGACAGCTAGCTAGCCAACAATCTGACAGTGCGACACCCAATAAACACACAGTGGTGGATGTGTGGTATAATAAACGTATCTCGACACGTTGAGAAAACGTTGGTAATAAACTAGTTACATAGAATCTACGGGAAATACTCGTATATTATACCGTATATTTTCAGGTACGAAGTCCGCCTGTTATACCAATTTTTCGATACGCATTACTTATACCGGAAATATACGTGTATTATACCATCAATTTTTGATCACTGTCCGCGATAATATTTATTCTGTAAAATGTCAGCCAAATGTTGTTTTTAACATAATAATGTATTATTAATAATAAAAAACCGTTATTAATGAAAGACAATTGAAAATTGAAGAATTTAAAAAAAAAAAAAAGTGACTTCATGGGGATTCGATCCGGGAACCTCTCGTGTGTGAAACCAATCTCTTATCCTCGCGCTGCTGTCAGCTCTTACGATGAGTACGAAGTTTGAGGTACATAATATGTGCTGTACTATGGGACTTGTTCAACAGCATTTTGTCATGAAAATGTGGATGTTAGGAAATTTTTGAGAGGTGAAAATTAGGTAGGGCACGCGGACATCGAGACCAAAAATATACCATGGATTACACGTGTAAAAAACACTTTTTATACGGTGGAAAACATGTGGAATATACCAGCACACAGAAACGTGTTTTCCACGTGTTTTCCACGGGTTTTCCTGGTATACAAGATACGTTGATTGAATGATGTGTGGTCCACGTATAATTTTTCCACGTATGCCGACTTTCCACATTGGACACGTTTAATATACGTATATTCGACGTACCTGTGTTTATTGGGAAGAAACAGAGTCTACAGGATACAAGACGTTGTCAGCCATTATTTGGACACCAGGCTCGATCAAGTTTAAGAATCCAGAATCATTGGTAATAAATCCATCGGTCGCTTTTCCACGATAAGCTTTGGAGACAAAAGTGATCAACCCAGATGGGTTTATCGCAATTAGAAATTTGACTGTGAAACTTGACTTATAATGAGAATACATCAATATCCATTGTTCTATTGTTGGAGGTGTGTCGCAACGGAGTTCGGTGCAATCTATAATCGCTCGACAATTTGGATAGTTAATGAAAGTAGGCGGCATATTTTTTTATTGCTTCTTTCGACGGCCAAGATAGCCATGTTTCTGTTTTTAATACCAAAGTCCTTAAAACACCTTCGAAAACCTTTGCAGCCGTAGTATATGATACATCGAATGAGCAGCCAAGCATGGCATAAGGCAGCCCATGTTTCATCTGTATTAAAAGAAAAGCAGTAATCTGTTGTCAGCAAACAATTCTCTGAAATAGGCAGGCTGACCATCAGCTTTAAGCGATATAAATTCAAGTAGTATACCAAACACCGTTAAATCAATGCCTCCAAGCTGTTTCATCGATTCATGAGTTTTTACTTGTATTCGAAAACCCCATGAACGCTCCTGGTATTTCACAATCAGGGCCAACTGCAACTGTTTGAGTCTTCACAGGCTCTTGCAGTGGTGCTTCGATAATGACCTTTGCTTGCCTATGATGCTGCAACGGATTACTAACTTCGATGAGTGTTTAAGTCGAAGCGTCGTTGTCATTCATCGAACGAAATAAGACATTTCCGTTGCTTGCAGAGCTGATATCAGAGTCTGGATCTGTTTGTACTCCGATTTCGGATTTTTTTGATGAACCAAGATCAGGATCTGGAATGAAATTATCAACGATTATGACGATACTATATTGCGAGTAAGAAATTTCATAGTCATCTCATTATTTCTTTACCAATACTTATTCCTATATCACTTCCCACTGACGCGTCATGACGCTAGGATATCTAAGATGTCTCTTCCAAACTGAGGGACAGATTCTTCTTTTCGTTTCAGTCAAGCTTTCAATCTTTCAACTCTTTTAGGGTCTGATCTCTTTTTCCCGTAAATCTCTGGGTATAGCGTTAGGTTGTACGATTCTTTCCTCGGATCGTTGGATTCTTCACCACCAACAAAGTGAATGCTACTGATTCTACTATTTTTCATTGGAACCCAAGGCTTCTTATCGATCCTGCAGATAATAATTTTCATGTCATCACGCCGTATATGGTAAAGTTCGAAAATTATTATAGCCTACTATCCAAAATTACCACCATGTCAAAGTAATTTCCAGCACTGTTTGCTTACTTGATGATAACAGACATTGATGATTTATTGTAGGGATTTTCATAGTGACGGGACAGGATCACTGTACTTACATTTGACGACGCACTGCCGCGATCCAATTGTTTTTCCTATTTTCTTCCCAGGCGAATCCAGGCAATTTGTAAAATTGTAGCTCGGGATTCTTCCGTTCACCATTCGTGCATCCGACGACACAACACACGCGTCTTCACCCGCTACGGCTAAATAAATTTGTGGAAACGTCAGAAACACTAGCTTTGCCGTCCATTTTGACAGCTTCTTCACCTCCCCGATTCAAACGGCGACCGCCAGGGCAGCGCTGCCGGAGATGGTTGGGTAGCGTATTCTCCTTCTTAGCGCCGCGGACCCAGGTGAACTTGTATTGATAGAACGTACGCTCACCGCCATTGACTACATCCAAGTTTTGGAAAACGTATTACTGCCTTCCGTTCGAGCTGTTTATTTGTCAGAAGAAGTCCCAATTATCCGCATCGTCGAAGATAATAGCTCAGTGCATCGAGCTGGAATCGTACGTGAATAATATACCAAGCATCCTGAAGTACAGCGATTCAAATGGCCAGATGAGTCTCCGGACCTTAATATGATCAAAAACGTTTGGTCGGAATTAGGTAGAGGATGGAAACCAAACCAACATGAGCGAAAAGAAGGTCTGTTTCGCCGAGTTTTCGTAGCATTGAAACATTGAGAACAGCTGTACGAGCAGGGCCACAATACACCGAGGCTTTGCCGGGATCCATGCCTCGTCGATTGCGCGGTGTCTTAGATAGTTAAGGTCATCCCATAAATTATAAATAATATCGTCAAGAATGACTGCTGGATAATACATTGATTCTTGAATGAGTGTTACAAAACACAATTTTTATATTTTCAATATCATTATCAAATACATAATTGTGATTATGATTCTATCATGAATAAATATTGATTATCATTTGAATAACTAAATTACATTGAATTCATTATTATAAATAGTTCATCATAGCATGTTACATAATAATCAATAATCATGAATGATAGAAATTAGAGATATAAGATATTAAAGTTAATTTTTGTTAAAGTTATTGAAGCTACCATAATCTCCAGTGGCTTTCAAATCTGTTTACCAGATTTTTCAATACTTTTTCATTTACACTCTTTGCTTAATTTGATAATATACAGTGAAATTGATTTTATGATTATATACAAGCAAAAAAATCGTGTGTAAAAAAATATCGAAAAATCTGGTCAACAGATTTGAAAGCCACTCAAGATTATGGCAGCTTCATTCCCTGTCTTTGGACATTCACTGCGTAACCATGCTATGTTTTGTTAGTTGCTCCGGAAGAAATTGGTTGTTTGTATTCCGACAGCACTGTGCTGCTATCCAATTCTTGTAAGTTCATATGTTATATTTAGGACCAGACTATAAGTCGATGCACTCCCAGCGTTATATCGAATTGAGTTTCTTCAATTACATATAAATGGTAAAATATTTATAAACTCTTTCATAAGTGTGTCGCTACGTTTGATTTCATTCGTACACAAGTAAAAGTAATAAATAGTTGACATTGAGGTGCTGTTAGTATATTGTTGATTGTTCGCTATTCGCATACAAACTGATGTTATTTTGTAGACGTCTCGTTTCGTCTTCGATCACAGTGTATAAGTTTAAGATTATTATTTATTTTTGTTCTATGATAATATGTTACGCAAGCTTGTTATCTTTTTCATCGGTTGAAATTTGTAAGTAAGCTTATGATTATATTCGTTGATTGAATAAATATGGGGGTTATAAAATCGGGTTGAATGATTCCACAACTCAATTTGGTGATTCTAAGGTTGCGCTAATAATGTTATATTAATTCTGATATGTGATACATTTAGTCAGTGACTAGCAATGTCTAGAAAAACTTGTACTTCTCCAATGCAAATATTGTTTTTCTTGGTCTTCGTGCCGCAAAAGTCCTTTATAATTTCCGCACAGTCCATACCTCTAAGAAGATTTTTTTCAATTCACAAATGTGCAAGAGCAATGAGCACGTAAATAAGATTTTACTCTTCTTAAATCTGAGAAGGAACGTTCGCCTGAACAATTGGTTGCTGGAGAGCAAAGAAATATACGCATGGCAATTTCCAAATTTGGATAAATGTCTTGGAAAGCCGCTTTCCGAAGACGGCTACTCACTGTGATGATGGAAACTGGCTGGATGGCTCTAGGAAAGAGCGAAGGTGTAAGCATTCTTCCACGAAAGCATCCTCTAAATCCTCGTTGTAGAATGCCAGTAATTTTTTTGCAGATTCTCGTAGGTATCTCCTTCACTTCTAATACCTCCAGCCGTTCCAGGGAAATGAATTTTCCGTGAAGCTCTGCATATATTCGACCGCGCCGTTGTAATTCTGCGCTGAGACTATCAATAATCACATTAAACGTGTTTATATTTTTATTTAAAAGGTTAACGTGATCACTAGACATCGTTGATCAAGACGTGTTTTTAATACGAAAGTTATCTCGTCCACTTTCGCTACGTAGCACTTCAGTACTCGGGCGTTCATCTACTCTAAGCTTTCTTTTCTTGGTCCGCTTTTCATCCGTTTCATATTTTTTAACAGCTGATGCAGCTTCAACCGTCTCTTAAAAGTGGTCAAATGTCAAGCGACATGTGAAATCACCAAGCGACCAACGAGTCGAAGCTAAACTCTTCAGTACTTGTGACTGTGGATCTTTGCATGATTGCAGAATTTCCCATCGATGAGTCGATGCACAGAAGAAATTAAAAACTTCTTGTATCAGGCGAGTAAAATTTACTGCATCAGCGCAGCAATCAGCAGCACATGATCCCACTAAATTTCACGAACGCGCTGCACATGTAACATACTGTTATATCTAAGCTTGGGGTTTTTGAATTTAATAGTTCATTTAGACATTTCATGAACTAACCCCAGCTGCGATTGTAATAGTAATTATTAAAACCTGCTTTTGCATGCGCGTGAATCAAGAGGGTTGGAAAATCCAGAACGCCTTTATTTAATATTTATTATTGACTCACTTTTCGATGATAGTAGAAGATTGTGTTGAGCGAAGGTGTAGATTGGAGAGTAGAAGTACGCGAGAAAAGACGAGTGAAAGATTTTTGCGAGAAGAGTAGATGAGACGAATGCCAAGGAGCACACACATACACACAATATAGGTTTAGGAAATTTAGTGAAGTAAAGTTTAAGAGATTTTAGAGTTCAAAGTAATTCCAAAGTATGAAGCTTACTTTATTCAAGTAGAAATGATATCGTAGGAAATAATTAGAATTTGTTCAACAAAAGATTTTGAGATTATCAATGACGTAGAAATGAATTCTGGATAAGAACGACGAGCACAGAACTAGCAGAGTGACGTTTAGTATTTGAGTCAAAGGGTAGAAGAAGTGACTAGTGACCGAATTCACCGGAGTGACCGAAGTCAGAGTTAGAGAAATTAGGTGATAGTCCAGAGATTTTACTAACAGAGCGGGCTCCCTTTTTCACGGTATAGTTACATACTGCTATTCTTATTCCTTCTACATAGGCAAAGAGTTGTGACATGGTGTCAACTTGACCGCGCGTGCCTACGTGACTATTAGGAATATTATAATAATTCAAATTCCTTATATCGAGAAGTTGGCCACACCCTTCGTCCGGTCTTTGTCAATTAGACTTCGCTAGAAAATTTCTCAATCAGTAGTTTCTGAGTATATGGACTCAGCGTCTGCTAGCGGCAACTTCTGTCGTATGACTTATTTTGTGGTAAGACCTATTGCTTAACTTGACGTAGATAGCTCCTATGATTCAAAGATTATTATTTAATATATACCAAAGATTCAGAACCTACAAATAATATTAAAATTATGAAAAGACTACGCTAAATGGTTGGAGCAAGCTCAATAAACACACAGTGATTGATGTTTCGCATGATAAACGTGTCTCAACATGGTGATAGAACGTTGAAAAGGAACTAGATACATTCAATCTGCGGGAAACAAATTGTAGAAAAAGAAGGGCGGCGATCGTAACCTGTAAACAAACGTCGTGAATTCGTATAATGCATATTTGGAACGAGTGAAAGCTAGTGAAAACCGAGTGATTGCTTTTTGGAAACCGAATCAACCTGAAATTCATCAAAACGTGATTATTGAGGTGCAAGGAAAGATGTAAGTAAATTTCCGAAGAAGTGTTTTAATTTCGTATAGAAACTACATAATACTCATGTCAATTATAATATGTAGGTTATATTGTATACAAAGCTTTCTACCTGTTTGATAAATAATGCTCGTGCACCATCAATGACTTCAAGCTAGTCTTATGACTATAACGAATACTATTTACATTAAATCCAGAAACATAAACGTGTGTAATCTATTTGTTTGTTGCAGGTTATGTTTGCAAGTCCCGGATACAGTTTAAATTGAACGTTTCATTCATCAAGACCAAGTTCTCGGGATCTTCACTTTTCATCAAGCCCATTCATAGAACAGTTTTCATGGAACAGCGTGGTTACACCGAGTGCTTGAACTGTATCCCTTATCCTCTATTTAAAAAAAATTGTCTCGCATTAGTGAAAAAGAGATATCAAAACTCTGAATATTCACAGCAGTTTTGCCAAATTCGCCTATAATGGTAGTAGCAATGCGAAACTGTGAAAACACGTTCAGCTTTCATTACCTACAAAACAATGTAGAAATAGTGCACTTACCATCTGAAAGATGGTGTTATACCAGAGGCGATGAATCTTTCCTTGGTTTTCAGAAAATCGAAAACGATGCTACGATCAGAAAAAGAGTTGCTGTTCGCGCTGACTTGAGCATACAGATCTTCATTGCAGATGAAATAATGCCATTTTCAAAATATATAAAAATCAGTAGTATTCCAGAATTCAGCAATCTTTCAAAATCTGTTGATGAATCGCCATAAGATATAACTTTAATCGAATTATAACAATTTCCAATGAATTTCCACGATTAATTACTACTATTGCGGTCATTCTTTGAACGCTTGAATGTTGTAAAGGAATTGTACTGTTTTGAGTACTGCTTTGCTATTTTATTGCCTATCATCAAATTAATTCCAACCGTAAATATACTAATTCACACTGCTTTATCAATTCGGCAGAAATCATGTACAACCTAATATATTATACCTCACATTATACAGAACGCTTCATAAAATTCGATAATCAGTATATGTATTTATCATGTAAGAACAATTTGTTTAAAAATAAAGTTTCCACATAGGTAGATGTCTTTGTTTATTGTTATCACAATTTATTCTTCGAACCGCGTCAATCACATGGCTACAGCTTCGATGTTTCCACGAAATAGTATATTACACACCTAGGGAGGGAAAGTAGGCTATTCCAAACTGCATGTGAGATTGACACCCGAGCCGAAGGCGAGGGTGGCAAGAACGCAGTTTGGGATGGACTTTTTCACTCCCGTGGGTTGTATACTATTTTTCACCACCCCCTGCATCGGAAAGCACGACTTCCCGTTTACGCAGCGGGCCGAAAGTCGTACTTTCCGTGCAGGTGTGGTGAAAATAATTTTCCATGCATGTCGTTTAAACGGAATTGATAGCAGATACTTTTTTGTTCGGGCCACCGGACTTTCTTTTCATTGCCATTCTTCCAGGCTCAATAGATTTTTGTAATCCACTTTTGGGTACACTGGTGAGTTTGGCTGATTTTCTTTTTTCTCTAGTCATCTTCAGCTCCCTGTTATCATTCCTGTTGGATTGGCGGCAAACAAAGTTCATCCTCGTCGTAAGATAGAAGATTAGAACACGGCGTGTTAATAACAATTCATGTTCTTCACAACCAACAAGAGGTATCGGAGAGAGCTCTTCTAGTGCACCTGTTATCTTGTATAGGGTCTCAGCATCGACAGCACCATTACCAACAATTTGTAGTATAACTTTTTCAACAAACTTTACTAGGTCATATAATTTGATGGATGGATGTTTCAAATATCCCTTTGACCTTATTGCAATCAGCTTGTGTCTTTCAGGAATTGCATCTGACGGCGATAGTATTAAACTACAGACAATTGTCACAGATAACCGGCTTTCTATCCTGGAGGATGAATCGTGCAAACCTGGAACCATTACGAGCGATATATCCAGATATATACGATCTCGCATAGTCTGATGCATCTGACTGACAATAATCGTGATCTTGCAACATTGATAAAGCATCAGGTATGATCTCGGTTCCACGACCCGCGTCAAGAATGGTATCTATTTGCGCTTCCCACTGCTCTTTCTTGTCAGCCGGACTCTCTATGTCAGGGGAGGCCAACACGCGCCATTTTGGGAGCTCAAAGCCCGGAAGCCGGAGTACATAATTGGGCGGGTCAGGTAAGCTTGTTACCTGGGTTGAGGAAAGGTCTGTCGATCCTATGATAACGGACAATAGGCATGAGCAATTGGGCATAGGAATATGGGACACGTTCGATATGTTTACATCTGACCAGGTAAATTATTCTAAGAACCCATTGTTCTATGCGACCCCCCGTTCAGTCCAGGTAGTCCCAGGTGGTCAGGTATTAATCCTTTCTAAGTGGACGGGTAACAAGCTTAGGAGCGCACGTATACCTGGCGGGAGTGAATTTGGCTCTGGGAGTCCCTGTTGGCCTCCCCTGCTCTATGTCATTCATAGATAGAAGAGCGCTGAAAATCTCTGCACCAGACACATTGCAGCCTTTTGGTGGTTTGCAGAGCGGGTAAGTCGATGTTAGCCGGTAAATTTGGATGAAGAGGTTTGAATCTGGGTGATCATTTGATCCGCAGCAGTTGCGCATCATTCCGAAAAAACGCTGCAATAAATATATGAAATGAATTTCTGAGACACTCATCGCCATTAGTTTGACAATTGAAGTAAAACTATACCTTCAAGCTATCTTGGTTGAGGCGCGCTGTCATGAGATAATTGAAATCACATTTTTCGACCAAAAGATTGCAGATTTCAAGAGTTGCCCTCAGAGAGACTTTCAACTCATGATACGAATTGTCCGTTATAAATTCGTATCCCTCTTTTGTTGCGGTCCTCTTCCATTCATCGGGATAGTCCAAAAAAGTTTGTTATACACTGTAGAAGATAGACTCATGGAAATTCTCTTATTTTATTAAGGCATTCAAGAAATTCGTTTGATGCATACCTGCCAAGCTGCATTGCCAGGCTTCAAGGCAATCAGTGGTGTTCGACTGTTCATCACATCGATAAGATTTTTCATGCTTCCACAGAACACCTTGGTCCCCTGGCAATCTTCTAAGTCTTTACGCCTTCCCTCAAATATTTCAAGTACATCCGCGATTCCAAAAGACTGAAACACAATAAGTGTACATTGAACTTAAAACAGTTTATACCGAGCTTTGATGATACAAACGACAAATTCATTCAATTTACCTGGAACGCTAAAGCCACGTTAATTTTCTGGTAATATTGGGGTTTTATGTGCTCTTTTCGGAGTTTGAAGTTGACTTTCACAGCGTAGGAACAGGGATCTTCAAGGTCTAATATGGCAAACCAATGTTTCAAGGTCACAGGTCCATCTGGCGTCTTATGAATGATCGGAATCGATAAGTATTTTTGTCTCGTTATTAAATTTCGTCATGTATATCTACTTACCCAAATCATATCGTACTTTGAGTGTTTTGTAAAGAAGTTTCGAATTGCCTTTCCCAGGTGCGGAAAGTCTGAAAAAAAACCAAAGTCGACGGCTGGGATCTAGCCAGTGCTCGCCACTAACGACTTCGTCAGTTACTCCGAACATGTTCCACATTGACCGATTCCACACGGAGAAAAAAATACCGTAATGCTTACTGTTCTCACCGCAATCGGTATTATTAAAACAAAAAATGGCACGAAACACGAATAAATGCGGAGAGAATAGGAATGTCAATGTTTCTCACAGCTTTCCTTGCGGTCTTGCACAGTAACAGAAAGGACTGTAACCATTATGCTACTAATAGCGATCGTTTCGGTTTGGACCGCCGGTAACGCGGCGCGCATAGTTGCCATTACGCGTGAGCGCCACCGTAGTCAAATATATATATGCATATTCTTTTCCAAAATTAGTACTGCGCACGGACGCATATTAGAGGACCGGCAATTCTTGGCAATATCGCGCCGACTTTTCGTCCGGTAGTTCCGCATTGTACCGTCGTTATGACTGTGGGGCGCTGACAGTATTCAAGTCCTACGCTTATGTCTGGTTGATGAACATATCAGGCATTTTTGTAACGTACTCTTTTTCAACATCGCTTTCGAGGAAATGAAGTTCGCAAACTGCGTCTGTCTTTCTGAGTACCTCCTCTTCGCAACAAATGATTTTTGACCAAGTTCTTAAAATTGTCTGCTACGAAAAGATTTACGGAATAACACAATAAATAACTTAATAAAAAATTATTAAACATCGCTTACTGTTCGAGGTGTGAAGAAAGACAATTTCTTGCCTTTCTCAGGTCGGGATTTACAATCGTAGATAACACACCGCATCCTGATGCTTTGCTGAAATGAATTTTTTTTTATGCATGCAATTAATGCATTTGTATTCATGATTCGAAAACCTCAATTTCTCGGAATGTAAAGTTGGGCATAACAAGTGATGGATACTTGGCGATTGTATCACGAATTCCCTTCTTTGTACCTTTTTTTTACCATACAAGTAAGTTGAGGAACCTCTGGCTAGTGAGTCCTTTTTCTTATTATCTAGTGTCGGGCGCCAATCGCATAAAGCAATAACGATGATCAGGAATTGACAATTATATTTAATCAATCGGAGAGCAACGTCAAGGGGGCATCCATAAAGGACGTCCGCGATTTTTTACCAATTTTTGACCCCTTCCTCCCCCCGTGTCACAAATAGTCACAATCCGCGAACCCCTCCCCCCCCTATAAGCGCGGACGTCCTTTATGGACGCCCCCCAAGGGACTCTCAACCCAGGGCGTTGGAATCACTTCCTGGGCCTAGTTATTTAGTAGAATACAGTTCTGTGGGAAAAAGTTATTTTACACGAACAGAGAAAGGGTTGAATACTTTTGGAGAATCGTTAAAGAGCGATTTCCATTTTATTATAAATGATAAATGACAAATAGAAATTATCAATGAGGTAAATTGATCGTTAATGGTTTATTACCTTGTAACACGCTACTCTTTTTTGGACGTAGACAAACAGTCTCGACTGTGATCTATGATTCTTATTGATGCTCGGCTAGAGGTTCTCTTCTTTCCCTGGGCTTCTCGGTCTGTCGTATTAAATGCAGCGAACGAAATAGAATATTTTCAACAATGAGGAATCAGACGACAACTTAATATACCTTCCCGCTGCGAGGGTCGGTGTGCAAACGCGAATCTGGAATGGATAAAAGAATACTCTGGGCAGGGCGCTACCGCTACCCGTTCTTTCGTATTATCTAGATTGTCAGCGCAGGAGTACCGGTCAACGTTACTGACAATCTCCGTTGATGTGTTTGGCGTTGCTCTGGGAACTAGCCCGTTGCGCAGCTTTTCCTACTTGGAGGATGTTGGTTATGGTGAATCAAGGAGTTTTGGAGGTAGTTGAATTGAATCGTTACACAGATTTGAATATTGATAGTGGTTGGGTTTCACTTACATTACGAAATGGTCAAAGTTAATCCCAATTTGGTAATTCTTGAATAACTAAATCACTGGAATTCGTATAGCACGAAATTTATACTCCTAGTGAAGGTGTGGTTTCCAATAGATGATTGAATGCCAATAGATTGAATGAATGGTTAGGGTGTTGTACCCAAATACGATTGAAGAGAAAGATTTGAATTTTTAGAAAAGAGACTAAGTTCTTAAATACTTTGAAAGTAATATAGCCTGATATCGCACCGTTGGCCGAGACCGCTGGGTTGATAGTTAGGCAACTGAGAACGAATTGAGCGCTCCGGCTCCTTTTATAGACGTTGTTTGGATTTCCTTTAACCCTTTCCTTCATAGGTGACAGAGCAACCGTTTATTTGATTCATTGATTCGCTTATTATATTACATTGTGCGTGATTGGTTTCGAGTTTCTCCTATTGGAAATTTTACATAGGTTTTGATAATTTGCTGTGGCTGCTGCCTGAATTTAATAATGAAAATGGTTTTCAAGAGTTTACCTTGTTTTTCTAATGATTTGAATTTTATTTATTTTATAAAAGAAAAAGGTGTCCGATAGTGGTACCCGATGTCGTGGATGCTGGTCACTTGTTTTGCCGGTTCGAGGCGCATCGTTCTCCCCTTTAGTCCTCTTCGCTGGAGGTGGTGTCAGATAGGTGGCCTACCTTCAGGCGCTTATGGGCTTTCCACCTTTTACAACTCGAGTTGTCGCTGCAACAGCTCGTATCGGTCGTGTCATCTCCCGAATCGCTCATGATACCGACAGGTTCCTGAGCTAGAAAGTCCGTTCGGGATCGCTCGTTTTGCCATGACCTCGGTGGCGATTTCGACGTATCGATCTCCTTCAGCTGGTAGACGCCGACTGGCTCCTCCACCTCATCATCAAGCCTTTCGTCTCCGGCTGGCCATCCTTCCACTTCAGGTGCCGGGTTGAGCCTGACCAGCTCTCCGAATAAAAAGGGCGGATAAAACCGTTTAGGGGTTTGTATGGTCTTCCCCTTCACTTCGGTTGGGATCTCCGGTCCACTTCTCCAGGGCCTAGGGCGGATCTCGTGGGTCCCGTGCCTCAATAGGACTAAGTCGTCACAGTCGGTTTTTACGTTCGGCCTCCGTTCACACGCGCCAGGTGGTTGGGATGTTACAACCTATTATTCTATAAATTATATCTCTATAAATTAGGACAACAAACAACAATATTGATTAGACTTTGACTAATAAGAATAATTTGAGCTAAGCTCTGAACCCATTTCAAGTATTCAATACTCCGGCGGGACGTGACCGTCTAAGTATGAATTCCTATCATGTAGGAGATCAGTTGAGAAGTCGAAACCGATCAACGATACGCCCTTCTACCTAATCGGGAAATAATTAAGGACTCGAATGGACGTGAATGTTTTTCCTTCTAATTATCTGAGTGATGTCGTTTTTCAAAGCCGGTACAAGATTAGAGATGGGCGTTGTAATTTACTTCGCGAATAGGTGTTCAAAGTAGCCATGAGTACCGATCGATCACTGATACCAAACACCTATTTAATTTATCGCCGAATAAATGTTCAAAGTAGCCGTGAGTACCGAAGCGATCACGGATACCAAACATCCATTTGACGGCCGCATATATTTATCTTCAAGACAGCAGTGATGTCAAAGATATATGTATACGGTTAAAACGGAACAAGCTAAGTTAGATATCAGGTGGAAAAGTGGGAAAAAAGTGGGAAAAATGACTCTATAGCATTTAACTATTTGACTCTAACCCATATCCTCTCCGCGTGACGGCCAAAGAACGAGTGAGGAGTGTCTTTTCGCTCCGTCTTTGCCGTCTTCTGCGCCGGAGCAATCACGTCGCGCCGCGGTAGCGCGTGCGCGTCCTGCTGTGTTTCGTGGTTGCCCGGGAAACGACTGAGCGGCTATCGCGAGCTAGCGGCGCTCGCTATCTTTCTTTTCTTATTATTTCTTGTGCTATTTAACCGATTTCAAAGCGGTTTTCCTTATAATTACTATTTTATTATAACTCTATTTATTATCACACATTTCCTTACTCATTCTATCAGGTACTGATATTTTTCTTAATCAATCATACTGTTTCTTGTTAATTTCGGTATATCATTCCAACACGTTACAAAGTCTGTGTTTTTTGCGTTGTTCTTTGTTACTCGAAAGAGTCGAATCAACTACAATCACAATTCACATTATTACACTTCACGATTGCGGCCGTGGTCCGGCGTAAACGAAACAGTCAAACCTCGCACCGCCAAAACGGTGATCGTAACTTGGTGAGATCCACAGGGGGTGGGGGGAACGGGGGAGAGCGCTATGCGGGTTTACACCGCAAGAGGCGCTTCAATCGCATCTTGACAAGTCCTCTACTTTACCCCAAAAACTGGGCCAGCTTTTCAGCCAAAGCGCTGCTTGAGTGGTATCTCCTTATTACTACTCTGTGGGTTCGACATGCCCCCATTCCACTAATGTCTCGACTCACGATTCTAACGAGCTATCTCTCTCACCCCATCCGCGCACTCACTTGCTCACAGTTCAAAGGTATACCACTGTTTTCGGCGAAGTCTTAGTTTTCGTTATACTCGAAAACTATGTAACGGAAATACGAAATGATACTTATATACTTACTACTTATACTCATACGTATACTTCTACGATAGATAACAAACAAATCCATCAACGCTGTAATGGTGGAAGGTCATCAGTTTGACCAAAGTCGGGTTTATTTTTTACAATAACAAAGCCATGTAGCATGCGGTCGCTTGCTGATAAGACGCAATTTTTCACACTCTCTCTCTATGTCGTTTTGACGCTCTTGACGTTGTTATTATAAAAATGATTAAAGGGACCAGTACTCCAAAAATCATTTATATCTCAACCAAATTTTATTACATATCGAAGAATTAACTTTTTCAAAAATCATTTGCTGATGATTCGATTATGTCTCTCGACGTCTCATTTTTTGCAGAGAGTAATTCTTCATCGTGTGAACAAGGCAAATTGGAAAATTAAAAATTTGGACGAAGTGATCAGCAGAAGAGTGTCTGGTCACTAGGCCAGCGAAGAGCGAACGGCTCGCGACGACTGATATTATTTATATATCAATACTCCGTACTCGCGACTGTGTAGTAAAAATTAGGAATAACTCATTGTAATAATTAATAGATTCATTATTCCACATACACTTTTAATTATTTCACCTATTTTCAATTTCATTTTGTGATTCAATATTGTGGTTTGGCATTTTACAGTCGAGTGTTTTGAAAACTTTATGTGTTTTATATATTGTCGGGAAAAAGAATGGGGAACATTTAACACAACTTTGGACAATTGAAGAAGTTACAAGTGGAAATATTCCTATAGACATAATATATTGATGATTGACTTGTATTGAACTTGAAACAGTTGCGAGATAGTTTTGTTTTCATTCTTAGAAGGGCGGAAAGAAGGCGATTTGACGAGTGTGAAGTTAGCCTTCACATGAGTCAAAATCACCTTCCGCTCGTGGTGCACACGATACTTTTTGTCCCTCCCCTTGAAAACGTGAAAAAAAGCGGGAAAAATTCTCAGTAGGGAAAATAACGCTTGGGATACGGGAAAAAATCTGGTGACGGTGAAATAGACCAGGAAAGTGCTGCTTTACACAGGTTATGTAACGTTTTTCAAGACGCAGACTGCTTAACCGACATGATATTTACTGGAAGTTCGTTTGTTTATCGTGAAGAGGCGCTACATATGCGTCGACCTGATTTCATTACAGCCCATTCGAAGCGTGCTGTAATGGTTTTGTTCGCCCGCTCGCCAAGTGCGCATGCGCAAACGTCACCAGCTTGAAAGGGGTCAGAATAACTCAGATTCCGCCCGCTTTGCATGAATGAAAAGACGCGTTGTCAAGGGTAGGACAAAAAATATAATACTGATTCGTGGGTAATTTTCACCATACGGTTGCAAGCCGTTCGCTAGTCTTAAGGCTGGATTTTCATTGACAGTATTTTGACGCGCGAGTCCAGCGCGTACGGTACGGTCACGTGGTTCGTCGTGTATACCTACACATAAAGGAGGACTTCTGATGAACCACGTGACCATACCGTAGGCGCTGGACTCGCGGCGTTTTGCTGCCGCTGCAGAAGCGTTTTCCTGTATAAAATACTGCCAATGGAAATCCAGCCTACCGCGTCGTCAGCTCCGTTGTATGGTGAGTCTACAATAGGGCACCAGCGCATCGCGTTTGACGCTACGTTCCGACGTTAATTATGGGTGAAGCAGGCGATACAAGCCTCTACGCTACGCTCATGTACAGGCGCTACGTTTACTCACACATAGCCCCCACCAATAAAATTTAGGAAGGTGCTGTGTGAGTCTATGTCGATGTTACGACTCCGTACTACGGATGAGTTTGCGTCGCAAGCTTCAAGAGCGTACGCGTAGCGTCGACGCGTTGGTACCCCATTGTAGACTCGGTATCATGCGGCCCTCGTCCTGCTGCACGCCGCGCAGGCCGCCACTTGCGAACGGACTCACGGAACTTTTGTTCATTATTTTCGAGGTGTTTGCATGCGAATTCCAATCTCGTGTTCCACAAGTGCTGTAGGGCGATATAATAATACTTCATGAAAACCAAACACCACAATTAACTTACTATCCGAGATATACAGTCAGCCAAATATCAACGTCCAACAATCAACATTAGACCCACAATACCTGATGTGAATACAAAGAAAGTAGGTCTTCTTCTTCTGCCTATGTGTCACAGAAAATTTTTAGAAGATACACAACTTTACAAAAAATCAAAACCGGACTTATGTAGAGCGTCCGGTAAAGAAAGCACTGGGCGGCACTGGTGGATTTGTCGACAAGAAAAGAGATAAAAATTGTGATTCGGCGGGGTCGGACGGTACTGAATTTTGTATGAATTCAACCCTCGTGACGTGAAATCATTTTGGCTGACTGCCTTCCTACTTCTTTTCTTTTCCCGATGTTCAGTGTATTGTTTGTGCGGCTTCAGTTGAAGTGAATACCTCCTTAAAAGGTATACTTGGCAGATTCAACCCTGTTCAGTTCTGCTGAAATTGGGAAAATTGCTCCGTGTTGTTACACTGTACCGAGTCCGGCTACATTGAGGATGTCCTTGACACAGTAGTGTGTACACATTATGGACTGAGAAAAAGACCTTCTTTCTGCAAATGTTGAAGTTATTTCGACTGGAACGTTAAAAGTTTCACGTTAGTTCTGTGTGTTCGAAATAAAATTCGCTCTGGGATCTGGGCATATCTGGTCAGATTGGGTTGGATACCTAGATAAAATGCCATATAACTGGGCATATCTAACATTTTCGTCCCACTCTCCTTGAAAACCCGTCTTTTCATGCATGCGCTGTAGGTGAAATTTCACCCCTTTCAGTCCAGCGACTGTTGGTCAGGCGCACTTCGCGGGCGGGCGAACAAAACCTTTACGGCCCGAGTTACGTTTCGAGCGGGCGAAATGCATGAAAAGGCGTGGTTTCAAGGGGCGGGATATAAAGGCTACACATTGTATCGCGTGTACGGGCGGAATGTGAGTTCGACTCGTGCGACGGCCGCTCTCGCTACGCCCGGGCGACTACCTTTACACTCGTCAAAATCGCCTTCCTTCGGCCCTTGATACACAGTATACTATTCTCTGTTCAGAAAACGCTCACAACGGTCTTCAGATAATTTTCGATGCTGATTACAATGTCTGTTTGTCCCTTAGCAGACGACGTGCTTGACGGAACTGCCTGATGTCGCACCTTGCAATGGCATAGTGCGGCTCCCACCTCCGTGCGAGGATTCACCAAGCAGTGGCAGTAGCAAGGAACGACGTGAGCAAGGTCCTAGGAAAAAGTGCCGTGTTTTGGCACCTGTTCTTCTACTAGTGTCTTCCCTCTTGCTCGGAGGACTATGCCTGCCTTTATTACTTCAAACCGCGCCCGTCACTCATCAACAACGGCTAGACGTAATCAGGAGGTTATTAACTGAAGTGCCTCTTATTGATGGGTGAGGATTCCCAATAATATTTGATTCTCAAAATCTCACAATCACATTTGATGGTCGGTTTCTATTTTCTGTTTGACTCGAATTCCATATTATTAAAGTCTTGGGTACAGTCATGAGCTTTCATATCTACTATGTGCTCTGCAACTGAGCACCTGAGCTTAGCACCGTTATTATGTATTCGCACGTATAATCTAGCTTCATTATTTTTTATTTGGTGGCGAATGTGACTGGGTTTCCATCAGACACAACGACCTGCCTTGGAACGTGAGGAAATTCGTACATAATCAATTAGGAGAAGTTAATCTCAGCAGCGATTTGGGTCGTGTCGATCCATGGGCCAGATCCGATTGGAGTCATACCGATATTCCGAGATTACGCGCTGGATTAGTTGGAGCCCAAGTGAGTATACCATCAATTTTCTAATCGAAAGAAATACGAGATGAGATAATGGCCTGTATTCTTCTTCGTTTCAATCATCATTGTTTGCAGCTCCTGCTCTTACTTCTATCTCTCATTCAAATTTTGTCCATATACGTGTAATCTAGTTTTGGTCGGCCTACGTCCCGTGCGGAGCTGCTCAACTGAATGCTGTTCAATTATCTCTGGAGCAAATTGATGTCATACGAAGGTTGGCAGAAATGAATGCGCAGCATCTTACTTTAGTCACTTCCGTCAAAGGTAGGTCATACCGATCAATGGTTGGCGTAATTGTACTATGCATTACTCTCATAATTGATCACTGGTCAACTATTCTGTCGTTGCAGTATCAGAGGTATTTTTTCCGGATGATATCATCGGCATTCATTTTTGTGCAGGTCTTGTTAATGCTCACAGGGAGGGTAAAATTGCAAGTCTGATCGGAGTCGAGGGTGGCCATGCTCTAGGGAATTCCCTGGGAGTCCTTCGAACATTTTACGGACTAGGAGCTAGATACCTTACATTGACGCATGCCTGTGACACCTCCTGGTGAGTACACATTATTATAACTTCGAACAGTTTTCTTGTTTTCCAATTGGCAAATCAACGAGTCTGCCTAATTTCGCAACTGAAATTGCGAGATTGAAGGGCTTCGTGGAGACGCACTCGATTTTCTGTCCTCATACAGTTCAACTAAATTTGAAATACCTAATTGTAGAGATTAGATTATTTAAGGACACGACTTTGCCTGGGAAGTTGAAATTTTAGTGCCGCTTCTCAGCAATAACCGTAGCTAATGGAGACATTTGCAATTGTAAAGCAAAAACAATGAACGTAATTTTGGACGGCACAGTATATTGGTAGGTCCCCAGATAGGCAGCGATAGATCCAGGTGAAACTCCTGGATCATTGCATCACAAATTTTCCGCGTCAAAAACCTATATTTAAATCTGAAATATCCTGGAGAAAAAAATTTCAAATATAGCTGAGATGCGATATAAAATTCGTTCGATTCTTCTGCAAACATATTTTTCAAAACCGATTGAAAATCTCGGTGGACCAATTTGGTCACAATATTCAATCTTACATATCCTATCCATAATGATAATATTTACGATAGTAATAATAATAATAATAATAATAATAATAATAATAATAATAATAATAGTCAGAAGGACTCTATCACTCGGCATCTTGATATAATATGGAGATCGATCAAGTCGAGTCAACGAAAGAGGACAAATAAACCAAGGAATCCACTCCTAAGTAATTGTGTTCAACGTTTCCATGAATAATCGTCGTCTTCAGAAACTGCAATGATTTTATCACTTACAATAATTATCACAGAACAAATCAATGTATATTTTAATGAATATTTATCTAGTAATAGAGAAAGTAGAAGTAATAAGATTATTCAAAGACCGACGATCAGTCGTGGAAACGTGGAACACAATTACTTAGAATTGAGAGTGAATTAATTGGTTGTTGACACGACTTGATCGATCTCCATATTAATAATAATAATAATAACAATGATAATAATGATAATAGTAATGTAACAGTTTAATAACAAATTTTAGATTTTTATCGAAAAAAAACAACAATACGAAATAAAATTTGCCATTCAGTTAAATATTTTCATAAAGATCATGCGTAAAATCAGTTCAAGTTTTTTGTCGATAATGTGAGACAACGGTCACTTGTTTTATCCCCACGGATTCTTTTACTTTCTTGCAGTCCTACGTCAAATCTGATTAGGCGGCTGAGTCCTACGGTAATCCTGACAAGGCTGCTGAGCGTGTTTTATCGTTTTAAGTAGGTACGATTATGTGAAACAATGAATATTCTAACCGAAATTTTTTTGGTAGGGCAGTCTGTTCAGTTGGGGAGACGAATAATACTCAAGAAAACGCTCCTGGTCTGAGCGAATTTGGAAAAGTAAGTAATTTGTTCTGAAGCCAATGTTTCATACTTGGTAGAAACCGGTATTATAGAGTGATTTCATGTGAATCCCACAAAACAGGCAACTTTGTCCATAACCCTAATCTTGACATTGCTGGTGCTCCAGAAAAGATATTTTGGTACTATCTATAAAATAGTAGATTGTATCGTAAGTGCGGAAAGTGAGTGATTTCAAATGAGCGAGTTTGTAATGAGACGAAAACGAGTGTGAATGCAGCGTAAGGCGAGCGAGTGGTCAAACTTCACGCCAGGCAGATATCACGTATCCGGACGCGCGACACAAACTATTCTCTGTAACCCCTGCTCGGAAGTGTTGAGATTACGTGGAAATAATAAAGTAACTCTCGACATGCTTTATAAAGTAAAAATGTTATTCTACAGAAATCCGCTTCACAATGAAAAGGGTTCATGCGGCCATTTTTTCATAACGGCTTAGAGATACATACAGGGTTACCAACGTCAACTAACTGAAAAGTAGGAACATTTATTTCCCTGATATTTAAGCTCCAACAGAAAGTTTGATTTGAGAAGCAGCAACGAATAACATCTGACAAATGCCAGTTGAGGGAATGGTAGATTGCTGACCTGAGGTTAGGTAACGTTGCAGCTTAAGCGTCGCTTTCGGTTGATGGCAACACAGCGTGGTATAGACCTTACATAGACTAAATAGGTGGAACCTATATAGCCTACCTCCTTTTTTCCTAATGAGAACAAGAAAAAAACAGAAACATTACATCGTCGAAGACGGATGGCGCTGCTGAGCGATAGTGCAAACATGGAATCAACTGACAATGAGTTATTTCATGGAGTGCATGATCAAGAATGGAAAATGAAAGACACTAGTGCAAAAAGTACGACTTACGATGACTTTGGCACTTACGATGTGCGCATGCGTCAAGTTTTTTTTCCGATTACTTGTATGGGAAGAAGTGATGAGTGGAGTTGTAGTACGAAAAGTAGACTTCTGGAAAGGGGTACGGGAGAGGACGTGAAGCCGGATACTTTTATACTTCCCAACATCTACGCCAAAATGATTTTTCAGAAAAACAAAATCAAAATGTTTTCTAATAGAAAGGCTGATTGCGCGACCAGGTAACTTCGGACAATGGTGGGTAATTTTGAGCGCATCGTTCTAGTTCAGATCATGACCCACCTTGAGAGCCGCTCTCTTCTTGACCCTCGCCAGTCTGGTTTCCGCTGGGGACTCAATACACAGACCGCCCTGCTCAAGCTCGCTCACGATGTTCGCCGCGGCATTGATAACCGCCTAGTCAACATTGTTGTCTTGTTTGACTTCAGTAAAGCTTTCGACTCCATCCCTCATTCTATCCTTCTGGCCAAGTTACTTGCGCTCGGTTTTTCTCAGCATGCTCTCACATGGATTTCTAGCTATCTCCAGGGCCGTTCGCAGGCTGCAGTCGGCTCGTCCGATGAGCTGTCTTCGTGGCTGCCCCTTGATCAAGGTGTCCCCCAGGGCTCCGTCCTCGGCCCCTTGCTTTTCGTCACCTTCATAAATGACATCTCTCTGATTTTCCAGCACACGGAGCACCTGCTCTACGCGGATGACCTCCAGATTTATCTGCAGTGTCCTGTCTCTGAAATTCCCGAAGCCATTCAACGGTTAAATCTCCACGTTGCGGCCGTGCACGAATGGTCTTGTTCTAACTCATTTAGCCTTAATCCTCCTAAGACGCAGGCTATCATTCTGGGGAGTTCTCCCTTTCTTACCAAGTTGAACCTTGCTGCCTGTCCACCTGTCTTACTTAACGGAACTGCTATACCGTTCTCTTCGTCCGTTCGAAATCTTGGGCTCATTTTTGATAGCACACTATCCTGGGTGCCGCAAGTAGATGCCGTGTCCAATCGGGTTCATTGCGCCCTTCGTCAGCTATCTGCTTCCCGCCGCTTTCTCCCGCCGAATCTCCGCGGCTATCTTGTCACTGCGCTCATCTTTCCTCTTTTCGACTATGGTTGCATTGTATACAATGACATTCCTGGGGTGCTTAACGCTCCAGCGTATTTTAAACTGCTGTGTCCGATTCGTTTGTGGTGCTGCGAGGGATGAGCACATCACCCCTTACCGTCGTGAGTTAGGTTGGCTCTCTGCGCGGGACCGCAGACTTTATTTTCTTGGCAACTTGCTTTTTACGATTTTTCGCACTAACTCTCCCGACTACCTCTGCGCTCTCTTTGTAGACCGCCCTCCTGCCCCTGGGTCTAGCGGACGTGTGAGGGGTGATTTTCGCATCCCTCGTTTCAGCACCGAGGCCTACCGTAGGTCCTTTGCAGTCTCAGGAGCCTATTTCTGGGAATCTCTCCCACCTGAGGTGCGTAGCTCTCCCTCGCCGGCGATTTTCCGTTCGCGCTTGAATCACTTCCTCTTTGCCTCTGAATCTACACGCTAGTTCTAGCCTTCTCCGAATCTAGTCTTACTATTAGCTAGTTGGGCTATGCCCCTCCTACTCTACCTGCATTCTACCTTTAGTTTTTTAAGTTTTTTTTATTTGTATTATTCTTTCGCCCATAGTGGCATCTGTACTGTTTTCCTTTTTCTTGCGGTGTATATTATTTTGTAAATACACCGCAAGCTTATCCAACGCTGCCATGGATAAAATAAAATATCTATCTATCCATCTCTCTCCCTCTCTCTCTCTCTCTATCTTTCCGTTTAGGTTGGGCGTGCTTATTGAGTGGACTCTTATTGGGAGGTCGTACTGTAATGCACAACATCACAATGGTGTATTTGATAACGATATTGAGAATATAAAAATTGTATTCAATAATAGCCATCCAAGAATCAATTAAGTATCGGATAAAAGTCATTGTTCACTATATTATTCGTAATTTATGGGATGACTTTCGCTATATAAGACAGCGCGCATCCGATGAAGCATGGATCCCGGCAAAGCCTCGGTGCATTCTGGCCTTGCTCGTAGCTGTTCTCAATGTTCCCATCCTGGGGAAACTCGGCGACACAGACCTCCTTTTCGCTCATGTTAGATTGGTTTCTATCCTCAACTCAATTCCGACCAGACGTTTTTGATAATGTTCAGGTCCGGAGACTCAGCTCGCCAGTTGAATCACTGTACTTCAGGATGCTCGGCATATCATTCACGTACAATTCCTGCTTGATGCACTGAATTATTATCTTCGACGATGCGGATAATTGGGACTTCTTTTGACGGATAAACAGCTCGAACGGAAGGCAGTAATACGTTTTCCAAAATTTGGATGCAGTCAACGGCGGTTAGTGTACGTTCTATTAATACAAGTTCACCGGGGCCTGCGGCGCCTGAAGTGCGTGAAGCGTAGACGTTCGAACCAAGAGATGGCGTAGCTGACACGGTAAGACGACGGATTGGAACGCTGAAGGTTCGCGGTTCGCGTCTCCGTACATTTTTCTTCGTTGGCTTTCTTTTCAATTTATTTTTCATATATTTTGTCAATCTCTTATAAGACTTTGCATATGCAGGTGATTGATTGTGATTCGTTATTAGAATAACCTTTTTATTATATTATTATAGCATAATGACGTTCATGTAGTGTATAATATATTGTAAGTTGAAATAACCAAATCAGGTATACGGCAATAAGTGTTTATTCAGAGAAGCTACAGAGACAATTCCCGACGTCCATTGAGCTCGAGGGAGGAACTCTGGTTACAGATCCGACGTCTATACCGAGGTAAACATCGGGCAGGTACTCGCGTTCCTACGCACTGCCGGCCCAGGCAGGTACCTCTATGCTACCCGGCTCCAGCCGAAGGTACGCTTCCTGTTGAAGTTAGATTCTCTTTGTGTTAGTTAAAATCTTGAAGTACAGATGGCGCTAACTGCGCGTTCTAAAGGAACCGCGTTCTTTTCTCTCTCTTTTTCTCACGCAAGTCGGTTAAATCGCTAGTGTCCGCCAGACGCATTCTTTGGAGAACACACGAATGTATTAAAACAAATAAAACGAAGCACATTGAGGTGAACTGTGTCGATTCATTCAAGAAAAACACAACATAATATATTGTAAGTTGAAATAACCAAATCAGGTATACGGCAATAAGTGTTTATTCAGAGAAGCTACAGAGACAATTCCCGACGTCCATTGAGCTCGAGGGAGGTACTCTGGTTACAGATCCGACGTCTATACCGAGGTAAACATCGGGCAGGTACTCGCGTTCCTACGCACTGCCGGCCCAGGCAGGTACCTCTATGCTACCCGGCTCCAGCCGAAGGTACGCTTCCTGTTGAAGTTAGATTCTCTTTGTGTTAGTTAAAATCTTGAAGTACAGATGGCGCTAACTGCGCGTTCTAAAGGAACCGCGTTCTTTTCTCTCTCTTTTTCTCACGCAAGTCGGTTAAATCGCTTGTGTCCGCCAGACGCATTCTTTGGAGAACACACGTATGTATTAAAACAAATAAAACGAAGCACATTGAGGTGAACTGTGTCGATTCATTCAAGAAAAACACAACAGGTTATGGGGCCAGTGTATGCAATACTATTCGTGTGAAGTAAGAACTGCAGGGAGCGGCATAGTAGCGTGGCGTCCTTTGAGCACTTCAAAAGGGATTTGACGAACACGTGAAGCCGTTGGTGGATGAGACAGATTGGCCAACATGGAAGAGAAAAATTCGCGATTTGCTGGATTACCACGAGGAAGCTTTGGATGTAATTGACAAGAAATTAGAAAAATCAGGGCCCTTGCCGGATGACGCAACTGAGGCACAAATCAAAAAGCACAAGTTGAAATCCGATCAGTATCGAAGGGCGAATAGTTACGCCAAGTCCATGATCTCCAGCTCGGTGACAGATGCGGTTCACCAAAAGCATGGATAAAGAGTCTGCACTAGAGGCGTGAGAGGCTTCAAAACAGCGTTTTGAATCTACGTTGAAGGATCAGTTATTCAAGATCTGCGTAGATTTTTTCGCCTTCAGGCGGGTGCGCGGAGATGACGTCAGCACTCATGTCGCGAAGTTAAAGAGTCTGTGGATCGAGTTGAACAACGGGCTAGGAGTAAAAAATGTGAACGCCGAAACGCCGAAATGGGATTCCCGATCTGATTATAGTGTGCAAAACACTACAAATTTTGCCAAGTGAATTCGAAAATTTTCCGTCAAGTTGGATGCTACTATCCAAGGACGAAGAGAAAAATTTCAATGAGTTAACGACTCAGCTCTGTATGTAGGAAAGGAACTTTAAGAAGAATACACTAACACAGACAGCGAGAAGCTCAATGACGAGGCGTTAGTGGCAAATTAAGGCAAGTCGTCTTGCAAATGTGCACAGAGATTGAAGAACGAAGATACCCGTAATTACTGCAAAAAGAAGGGGCATTGGGTTATCACTCGTAAGAAATGGATTGCTGACGGACGACCGCCGAAGAAGAAGACAGAGGTCACTCTTCAGAGCAACGCCCTTGATACCAATGTAGCCCTCGTCTCCACGAGTGAAGAAATCATCAGTGAAGAAGTCTATGAAGCTGAGATGAATTCGACAGAATGATGGATCGACAACGGAGCCACGAAGCACGTGACAATTTGTCCCGATCTGTTAATCGAATTCCAGGAGTTTCAGAGACCATGTATCATCAAAGCGGCTGGGGAAGAAACTCTCAAGGCCGTTGGAAAAGAACCCATTCAAATTCTATCATTCACGGAAGAGGAAACCTTGAAGATGACACTGGATGATGTTTGGATTGTGTCAAAAATTTCAAGAAATTTGTCAGTGTCTCCGTGTCAGCTACGCCAGGCTCTTGGTTTAATCGCCCACGCCTAACGCACTTCACGTGCGAGCCGAAACGGGCCCCACTCCGCCCAAAAATCTCAAATTTTCAAATCGCGATATTTCAGCAGCCAAGACGTATTAGATCAAAAATAAAAAACGACGTTAATTCGGAGGTCTTAAAGTTTCACCACGTAGAACGGGAACCCGATCTGCGACATCAGAGGTCCCTATTCTCCGTGTAAGCTAGCCCCAGCATGTCGCAGTAACCCGCCCGCTTCTGCATTCGGGATTTATATTATTTCGGTGATACCGTTGCCCTCTACCTCCATACAGTATGTCGAGAGTCCTTGTGAGTTGAAAATACTTACTCATCGGTGAAGATTACTGCTCTCCAGTCTTCGACGGTCATGGAAGGCACTCGCGTGCGAAATCGTTGCGTTCCAGCCTATAGTTGTCGGTGAGATGAATTTTTTTTTCGCAGTGACATAGTTAATTAGGCCTCCGTCGTTCAGACATCTACGAACGGTGCGATGGGATAGAGTTAAATCCAGTTCCGCGCGAATTTTGCCAACTCGCTGAAAAGAATCTAGTCTCATATGTGCAACCATAGATCGATCTTGTTCTAGTGTTCTTTTTCTATGACCGCTGTTGTTTATTCGTCCATCTCGTAAGCCTGCGATCCCATTCGCCCGAAACTTGGCTGCATATCGTTCGACAGTTCGCAGGCCTCATCCCATGTGACCTATATTTACAATCAAATTGAATACATCAATTAAAGAAAGTTATTGTGTATAGTTATGCATTGTGAGAAATTTTGGAGTTCTAGTTGTTACTCTGATTTCTTTGATGAATTATCATTCGTCCGTCTATAGCGTTGGATGGTCTGCTGTGTAAATCTTGACAATCATATTCATTGAGGAACAATTTGTGAAAATAAGAATTCATTGATGTCTCCAAGTTATTACCTGGAACTTCTCGACACGTCCACCCAGCTTGGTATAATTCTTCGATGCGCCCATAATCCAATCCGCTTGGGCGAAACATACTTTTCGTCCTACCCACCTTAATAACGCGTCTTTTCATATATGGGCTATTCCACGTGAAGCGGATCAGTCACCTCTCAGATATTTTTTTAATTTTCCATGTCGATTGTGTAGGGGGAGTTAGATTTTTGTGCCAAAGCCCGATTTTGATAATGCAAAAT
>JAFFZH010009101.1:0-10058 GCA_018420115.1 Euura saliciscinereae | reverse complement strand
CTCCATCATTTTTTAAATACGGAAATCTGAGTCCAGCATGCCCTTAAGGAGGTTCGTCAGTGCCTCAGCTGCGGGGAACAGAGGGGATCGGTTTCGGCCGCTGTCGGCCTTCCCCGCCAGCCGCACTATGCCCCGCACAGCCTACAAACTGACACTCCGACTTGTATTTGTATTCAGTATTCAAAAACCTTTCGGTCAATCTGACTCAAACTTCGGTAAATCATTCCAAAATGTTTGCTTCCATGGTTGCCGACCATGGTTGCCTTACCTCAAAATGTTCGTCTAGGCAGCCCCAACATACCCTAAAAGTGTTGACAGAGTTAAAGGAAACACCCTGTATACAGGTCTTGAAACGAAGGAGGTGGGGGTGGTTCGCTTAATGGCTCAAAAATTAGTTCGAGTTGCGGCCGAAAGGGCTGCGCCAGCGATATCGGTTGAGCAATGGGCAGACCATAGACATAACCTCTAAAAGTGCTTTATAGTATATTGTGTTACAAGGGACGAAAGTTGGCGATTGCGGACGAGTGTGAAGTTTGTCGCCCGAGCGAAGCGAGGGCAGCAATCACACGAGTCGCAAATCGCCAATCGTCCCTTGTAACACACGATATTTTTCATAATAAGTACATCAAAAGATGGGGTTGCATGGCACTAGCGGGACATAAGAATCTACCAATCATAACATAACCTCCAACTTCGTGTCAGTCGTTTCGTCCCGCGAAACAGGGACGAAAGTGAACTAAATTTCTCCCAAGGGATGAAAGTGAAAAAATTGTGGACTGCGCATGCGCAAACGTAACCCTACAATCCCGGTATGCAACTGGCCGCTTTCGTCCCGCTAAAGTGCCATGCAATACCCCACTTTTCATGCACGTGTTATGAAAAACCTATATTGCCGTCACCTGCATGGGGCATTTTTGAAAAACTGACTGGAAAAATAATAAAGGGAATATACTAAAAACGTGAAAAAAATTATATTACCAGGAAATCGAACCAAATTACGAGTTCGGAAAATCGAACACGGGGTGTATAAACCGCGCGGCGCACGCGCGCATTCAATTACGATTAGTGGTTTTGAAGCTCGATTTTTCGAACTCGTAATTTGGTTCAATTTCCTGGTAATTTTTTATTTTTATTTATTTATTTATTTACAAGCCCAACAGGCGAACCCAACTAGGGCAAATGCGGTAGGCATTAAAGCCATACGAAGAAGAACAGTAATCATACGTCGGAGGATTAAAAACAAAAATACAAAAAATATATACAAAAAAAGAAAAAATACAAAAATACATAGAGAGTCATGCTTAGGAAAACTAAATCTAGGCTAATGGTCTTAGAAATACACTTAGAAATACGCTCGGGCAACGCATAAAAAGGATGCAAAGGACAGAAGGGCAGGGTCGCAAGATGAGGGTAGCTGGTTATAGCTGGAGCACATCATATGTAACGGTGAGCGAAGCGCAACGTTACTCCGCGCGCGACTTAGCCGGAAGGGCACGTTATGGCGAGCCGCAGGTCGCGGGACTAGAAAGTCCAGGCCACCCAGTAGGTCGGGGCAATCCACGAGCCCAGTGAGGACTTTGAACAAGAACGCAACGGAGGCAACCTTGCGTCTCGCCGACAGGAGCGGAATATCGAATCTGGCGCATAGGGCAGCCTCATCACAGCCCCGCGGGGGGTAGACAGAATCAGCCCTGAACGCGAGGTACTTAAGGAACCTCCTCTGAACGCCCTCAATAACATTAATGTCGCGGACATTATACGCGTACGTAATAGAACGTACTTCCCACGTTTTTACTATATTCCCTTTATTTTTTCAGGCAGTTTTCCAAAAATGCGCCATACAGGTGACGGCAATATAGGTTTAAAGCACGTTTAGAGGTTATGTCTATAGTCTGCCCATTGCTCAACCGATATCGCTGGCGCAGCCCTTTCGGCCGCAACTCGAACTAATTTTTGAGCCATTAAGCGAACCACCCCCACCACTGAAATTTAGGTGTCGTTTTAAGACCTGTATATAAGACCGTGATATCATCGCAGGTTTTGTAGCATGGGGATCGGTCTCCTTTCCCTCTTACTTCCTGGAAGTAACTATGAATGATAGGTATAAATCTACAGATCTTGCGTGTAACGCAAGCATCCGAGGCATTGAAAATGTCCCTTGTTTTATCGTCTTTGTGCATTATGTTTTGACTATCTTTTGTTTTGTTGCCTTTGGATTTGCTACATTTGGATCAATTTAGAAAAAAAAATGGATGCTGGTACAAATTCCGAACGATCAAAAACAGAACGGCCGATATCTCGATTTTTGCCATACGAATCTAAAAATCACGGAACATTAGAAGAACGATTTTTTTCTTATCGACGTGCCTAAAAAATCGAACATGTATCAGCGAAAGGGTTATTTATTTGAACGTTCAGTCATTCTAAAAATTTGTTATGCGATAATCAATACACTCGAACTCCCCCAGGTTGACCGTCCGCTATTTGACGAACTCCCGTGTTTGACCGAACTCGCTTCCGCTATCTGACGGGCTCTACCCCCACTCTCTATAGCGTTCCCCATAAAATTCAGAGCGTTGTATATGAAACAGCCGCGCGGCGGCGCCACTTGCCGGTGCTGTACATCGCGCTCTCACTCGCACCCGTTGTCACTGTCTGCTCTCACTCACACCTTGGGGAGAGGAGAGGCAGCCCGCGGCGACCGGAGTGGGGGCCCCTACTTTCGTCAAATAGCGGAAATAGCTCGGTCCCAACTCGGTCAACCTGGGGGAGTTCGAGTGTATTCCGGGAAAACGAAACATCGATTTTCAAAATAACGATATTCTGGCCGATCCTTATTATGACCCATTTCACATTTCGAATCGTTGTTAATTTCACTTTTCGACATTTCACCCGTTCTATTTTTTGGTCTTTTGGAATTTCGACCGCGGGCACTCTTGTGACTCAAGTTAGTGTGAATTCCATTTAAAACAATTCGCTCTCTGTTTCCGAATTTTATCTGATCTGTAGAAGAGGAATTTATTCTTTGCTATACATATATTTGGATAATGCTGTACAAAATCGCGAATTTCACGTATACGTTTCCAATATTTTCTCAATTGTTTCGCAATCGTCGAGCCTCAGAATTCATGGCTATCTGGATCCACTAAAACCATTGGTGCTCAACCAGCGTAACGCTTTCGTGTGACAACTTTCTGTGACATTTGATATCCTGGACCCCTATACTGAACCAGTGGTTCGCTATTACCCCGAAAACGGAAGCATTTTCAATGCTAATGCTAATATATTGACATTTGTTTTTAAACCAACGCTATAGGATAACATCGCATAGTTTTTATCATAAGATGATTACGCTTGACTCCTCTTTTGTTGCGCGTGCGTGTACGTGTGTGTGTGTGTGTCTGTATATCTAACTTTATCTAGATTATGATACCTACTATTATTACATCGTTAATAATCAACGTTTATAATTATTTGTAACTTCAAAACAATCGATCGATTTTACTAGAAACGAGCTGATTTTGCGACCAAAATTTAGTTTTGATATGGAATTAATGTGTGTTGTGTAGTCCAAGTGGTGGAAAAAAAGTATTGCTGTAAGGCATTACTTTCTCGGCAATTTCCAATGTCTATCGTCTACTACGCAAAAATTAAATGTACCTCGATCTGATCCACCCTAGCAGATTCATTTACACCACTTTTCCTGGTGTGATTCTGGTGTATTTTTGGCGTGGTGTTATTTTGGTGTGATATAGGTGGTATTTCAGTGACACACTGCAATCCGTCTAAAATTACACCATAATTGCACGGTGTGGTTTTGAATTTTTCACACTACTTTCACACCAATTTCACACCAACTAATTTTACACTGGTTTTACACCCGACCGATTTTTCACCGATTTTATACTAATTTTTCACACTACTTTCACACCAATTTCACACCGACTAATTTTACACTGGTTTTACACCCGACCGATTTTTCACCGATTTTATACTAATTTCTCACCCCACCGATTTTACACCGAGTTTACACCGATTTTACACCCACCGATTTTAGACCGATTTTACACCCACCCATTTTACACCGATTGTAAACCAATTGTAGACCTTATCTATTTAGATCGAAGTGTACCAACTTCTTTGAAAATGAAAAATCAATCACAATCATATCAAAGCTTATATGAACCTAAAACTTGGTTATAGCACTATGAAGTCCCGTAGCTCAGACGGTATAAGCGTCACTGCTTCCAAATTCGAAGGACGCCGGTTCGATCCCGACTCAGGTATCTGTTTTTTTTCGAAAATCCGTTTTGTGTGGAATGGATGTAAAATCGGTGTAAAATTAGTCAAGTGCAAAAATCGGTGTAAAATCGGTGTAAAATTAGTCAAGTATAAAATCGGTGTAAAATTAGTTGGTGTGAAATTGGTGTGAAAGTAGTGTGAAAAATTCAAAGCCACACCGTGCGATTCTGGTGTAATATCGGAAACAAGATGGTGTTTTACCGAAATATCACCAAATTTACACCATTTTTAACTGTGTATTTTCGGTGTATTTTTGGCGTAACCGAATCCGCTAAGGCATTCATTAACTCCATGAGGCGAATGATAAAATTCAAAATCATAGGAAGGATGTGCACACGAGGAAATTCGTGATCGTCTAAAAACCAAACATGTAGGTAAATAGATTTGGGCCCCATCCGCATTGGAGCCTCAGAAAATCCAGAAAACCGTTGTCACCTTAATTCCTGTGGGTCAAAGAGTCAGAACGAGAGTCAGAAGCATTCCTCTGAGCGAAATAGATTTATCTAGTTATCTTATTATCGAAAATTTCGCGCTTCAAGCTTTTAGCATGTGTGTGCATGTGTGTTTATCTGTATGTGTATACGTATGTATTTGAGACCACTTGTTCAAACTAGCCAAATTATCCGCCTCTCAATCATAGATTCGCCCACAGGCCACAAGTCGGTTTCGTCATTTGCATAATGTATATTGCATAAAATTCGAACTTAATGTAGTACATATGGACAAAAAATAAGAATTATAAACTCACGAACCACGTATTTACTCAATTTACATGCTACAATTTATGGCTGCGGCAAAAGTCAACTGCGGTGATTGATCAATGCTCCGTGAACATTTGGGAATAAGACGCACCTTCTTTGGTAAGTTGTGTGACGTTTTAGTATTCAGATACTCGAATTGGGCACATAAAACTTTCGGTAGACCGTCTATTTACATTGGAACGTCTACTGGTCAAAAAACTTTGGTTTTCATACTGGTCGATCAGACGGTAGATAGCTATGATAGATAGTATTCAATTCTGCGGACAAAACATCACAATGAACTATCAACTCCATACCTATTTTTGACAGATAGCCACGTAACTTCTCCACCTCTTGTGGATCACATTGAACCTTAATTTTCGTGATTCAAGGTTACTTTACCTATTCGACGATCCCGCAATGAAAAGTGTGACGTGGTGCCAGCCCGACCTCAACTAAGCACAAATGTAAGGTCGTTCGTCCATAGTTGAGACTCTGACATGGGTTAAAATTTCGTGTGATCGATCGTCATGCTCGTCCGTATACCAAATCAAAAATTCAGTGAGCAGGAAATATTCACCTGAAATAGTATTACATAATATACTTACACAATGAGAGAGTCGTATCTTCGCGGTATCTTGAAGCGTTGCTGTATGTATCGTGTGCCTTCTCGTGGAATCGAAAATGCATGCCATTGGATAAATGAGGAACGGTTGACTAGAAAAATTGAGAAAATATAAGATTTTGGGATTTCTTGTTTCTTCTATAACACTGTTTTTTTTTCTGAAATTTGTTGGTTAACCGCTCTGCTATCTACTTCCAATTCACAATCAGATCAAAGCGACTCCCTAGAAAGAGAAAAATCTGTTCTTATAAGTATTCCTGACATGGCATGGTATTTGAGTTCGATGGAGGTGCATAGACTACATCATTGCCTTAACATTACGAAGTTGCTTCAAGTTCGAGATGAAAATATTACGATCGTGCAGACATTTACAGGATACATCCAAATATATACATACGTATTTATCCTCCTACTATGATAGTATCTATGCCGAGCTATGCTTAAACACAATATCGAGCGAGATGTATTGACTGATTAGGTAAATTGACGGATCGTAAAGATATGCTATACCTGCCTGATACCGTGACATTCAGAAGAACGAACTATGGTCTGGTCTGTTCGACAAGATGCGTCGCTTCGCTCATGACTCGTCGAGATGACTAAAAACAGCTACCCAAACAGCACACAATTTTTTCAAGTATATTTGTTCTTCAATTCAATGCTTAAGCATGTACAACTACTTCTTCCAGGGTTTTTTTCTTTACCATATTCCCAAAACTGTATATTGTGAGTTTGCCAAAAAAAAATGATTCAGTATTCGCTAATATGGTGCTATTTCGATATACCTTGAAAATGAAGTCGCTTATGGCTTCAAATCTGTTTCGAGGTACTCTTAATTTTTGATGTGCCTTTCTCTGTGTGGGTCGTCAAGATAAATTCAAAGATGACTGAATCATCAACAGCACTGTATTGAATCTGCACTCAATTACTCATCTGTACAACAGAAAATTGTAGGTAACGTGGCTTGGCCTAGACCAAAAGAAATTAATTATATTCATTGCACTGATGATCTCCTAAGAAATTGTTAACACACCCATCCCTGCTATATCGTAAATGATTGATGTTCTCGATGTCGTTAATTATGTTATTATTTCATCGATATCATCATATACAAGGCGCTGTTTGTCGAGAGCGACCTGTAATGTGTACCTAAGCATATTGATTGCGTGTACTTTCATTATTTATTATTAATTTATTCTATATATTCAAGTCCTTAGATAGATAGCTAATTTTTTTAGACGTCTTGAATGTCGGCGGGTCCAAAAACACTTAACCAATCTGCACGTAGGAGTAATTTCAGGTATAAATTGAACAAGCTAAGTCAGAAAAATATTTGAGTCAGATTATTTATGTTCAATCATTTGCTCAGTGAATTTTTTTCCAACTGCGTATAAAATGTGAATGCGAAGGCATTGTAAAATTTATTATTTTTTACCTATCTTCATCTAGTCAGCTTACTGCACGAATCAATGTTACATTTGATTACAGACTGAGCGCACTCGCATGCTCATCTATATTATATATACAGTTTTATTTAAGTTTTAAAGTTGCGTTACTAGTCTACCATTTAGGAACGGTCACACGCCAATTGTTTGGCGAAGAATAAGATCATTTTAAGACTAATTAAGAAACAACGAACCGAGTCAAAAGTAATTGACACAATTAAGATATCTCACTTGTTTCCGAAGAGAAACATCAAACGACGGGTCGTTTGAGTGGATAATTGCGTACAATGTAATAAGAGAGAAAAGTTATTGCTCATTACGAAGCAATAAGAATTCGTTCCAATATTCTCAGTGGTTACCGCGTATGTACTGTACCATTCCGACGAGCTGAAGTACCCAAAAATTTTTAAAAGGTGTTACAATCAACATTTGAATATTGCCGATAAAAATCCATCAGAGCACATTATCGTTTTGGAGTTGAGTTTGAAATTCATCAACTTCATGCAAAAGTAACCCGCAAAAGCGACGAGAAAGTAATTATCCCTGCTAAAAATGTCGGATGAAGTTATACGATTCTATACGAATCCAATATGGTTTTTGTACCCGTACTGTATCCGAACCTATCCGGATGTATCCGGTTCTTAGCGTATTGTATCTGGACCTATCGGAAACCTATACGTTCCGATAGGTTTGGATACAGTACGGGTACAAAAACCATATTAGATTCGAATAGAATCGTATAACTTCATCCGACATTTTTAGCGGGGATGTAAATGTCGTTTCGTGTTATGCGTGCAACGTGCCTAATTTGAAAATTGTGTCAAATTTAGGTGTATATAACAATACAGCTGCCAATCACATCGTGCAGTCGATAAAAATTTGCATTCTGTTCCGGACATATCGACAGCTTTCGGCTCGCAATTATGACAAAATCGATAGTTCACACACTAATTATTCAACCAGTGCATAATGGGACGACATTTTTCGAAGGTGAGAATTGCAATAGTAACAAAAAAGTGTTTCTCGCCTGAAAAATGTCCGCAAAATAATTTTCGCGAATGAGAAATGTGTGAGCAATTCATTGAAAATCATGGGGTAAAATTAGATTTTTTTAAACAACGAACGAACCCCATATCACATTTTATAATGCGCTCTAGCAGCTGTATCCAACTGACAGAAATATTATTGCGTACATTACCTGTGCGAGAAGGACCCAGAGCAGTATTTCTTTCATTTGAATATATACGTGATCTTTTGATAGGTATACCTGAATATATACTGAACTGTTCGAAATGATAGAAATTGACAGAAATCTCTCATAGCCTTGAAGACTTGCTGTTCTTAGAAGAAAGGTGAAAAAAAACACCTCGAACATTTGGTAGTTCGAGATTCAAAGATTATTTTGAGACTGACGATGGATATAAGAATTCTTAATCCTGGAATGTTGAGTTTCCGCGTATGATTTAATTCATCATTTAATGAGACCAAATTCTGTGTTTACTGCGATTGGATGATACAAAGAATCACTTTATTGAAAAGCCATTAACTGTTGCTCATTGAATCAAAATGAATACCTAAAATGTCATAAAATGTAAATAACATGCGGTATGAATTTGGACGTGTAAAAGAATTCTGAACCTCTACGAATGTATTGATGTACTACATCGGACCCAACTCTAAAACCCCGTTCGTCAAATGGAAGTCAACTTGATCAAGTACATCGAGCGTCCAGGGTAAAAAGCCTCAGATTTAAATTATCAATTTATTTAGTTAGATCTACCGCCATATAGGCCGATACTAGAATCACATGTATATAGGTATGTGTACACACATAAGATATGAATATCTTCGAAAAAAGAAGCGAATTATTTTAATATGTATTATACATATAAGAATTGTTGTAGATATTTTTTAAAGATAAATAAAATATTTATATGCCCAATAATTCTAATTATATGCCCTATACTTTATCCATCTTTAGGCACATCATATGAATTATATATTCCGGAAGCATGACACATATCCATTACCAGTTACATTCACCTCGTATTCGGAGTCCTGTAGGAAAAACCACGGTCGAATGTGAACAAAAAAAAATGGGGTGTACTTTCATTTGTTTTAATATTTTTGTATTTGTTATCACACATACGACGATAATATATCACGCATTTTGAGGCGCGTAGTATTTGTATTTTTTTTGTGATTTGAAAAAACGAACACCTATGATCGAGTCCATCTGTAGGTATGTCCATATAGATAACAATTCAAGAACAAAACATTCAACCTCAAATTGTGACTCTGTCTACAAATTCAATATGATGAACTGAAAGGGAAGTCGATTTTTCCACTCATTCTTTCAGGGGGCACATACCCCTCTGAGGCCATAATTTGAGAGATCTATTACAACAATACTGGCGGGGTTGGGATACAAATGATACGAGCACGCACTCATCACCAATTCCTAGCTTTTGCCACCAAACTTGTATTATATATACTATTTTGACGTCCCATCTTTAAGGTAGTTGTGCCGCGACAGTCGGACTAACAAATCGCGCGCGCAGTGCGTGCTCAAGTCACTGAGTGGTATAGGCTATGTGCCGTGAACTTTTGGTTGGGTTTGTAGTCAAACCGCTCTCACACACTCGCACAGGGGACCGCTCTCTCTCGCGCCCTGTATACCGACGCGCGCGCACTCGCACCCGGCTACCCTTTCCATGCTAAAAGTTAGTGCGGATCGAGTGACTATTATTGTTGTACCAGCGAAACTAAACGGTAAATTAATCGGAATTTGTATACTAGCATTCCTGAAATATCCTTCCATCATATCCTAGTTGATTAGGGTCCGTTCGGACACATCTGGATCGGACACAATACATATCGGACACAAAATAAAATACTTGCATCATCGGACACAATCTTTTTCGGACACATGCAGATCGGACACAA
>JAFFZH010009098.1:0-12681 GCA_018420115.1 Euura saliciscinereae | reverse complement strand
AGAATAATTCTAAAATTTTTCTCCGATGCCTGAAAATGTATGAGAAATCCCTCCGACAGAACATTACCCATAGCGATGAAACACTTGAAGTAGAGCCCGTCGACCTCTTAGGCACTCCGAGGTATACAAGGTATGCAAGGGAGAATCTATGTATTTGCTATCCCACCGGTAGTGTCTTTCCGAAGCAATACCTGACAAGCTGGGGGGGACTAGGAAAGTCCACAGGTGAGTTTCTGAAAGCATATCTTCTTGACCTTTCTCTATCAGGTCAATGAAAACGTTGTTCAGATAATCAAGTTCCATACAAAATGCAATGAGGTGCATTTTTAGAAACCATATCCGTCCAGACTGATAATCTTTGAACCACTCTACCAAAATTAGTCTGTAGGTAAGTCTTCGAACCGGAAAATGTGGACTTCTAAACGTTGAGATTTCTAGGATCCAAACAAAAATATATCTTGATCCTGGATCGCCTAACTGATATACATGAAAGTTTCATAGTTACCCAAGAAACGTGCAGCCAAAGACCCCACAAAAGTTTCATAAAATCAAGTCATATAGAGGGGATAAATACAATCATCTTTTGGACCTGGATAAAAAACAGTCTGCAATAGAGTAGATGTACCAAAATCTTGCTGCGACACTAGTTCTGGATTATGAAAACTGAAGTCTGGTATGAAATACTGCTTGCGATATAGTAGATATACCAACATATTGCTGCGACACTAGTTCTATATTATGAAAACTAAGAACTAGGATGTTATACAGTCTGCGATAGGTAGGCAAACCAAAATCCTCCTACGACACTAGTTGTTAATTATGAAAACTCAAGGCTTGGATCAAATACAGTCTGCGACAGAGTACATATACCAAAACCTCGCTGCGACACTAGTTCTATATTATGAAAACTAACGACAAGGATGAAATACAGTCTGTGACAGATAGGAGAAGCCAAAATCTTCCTTCGACACTGGTTGTTAATTATAAAAACTCAAGGCTTGGACGAAATACAGTGTGCGACAGAGTGGATATATTATAATCTTGGTTTGAGACTAATTGTAGATTAGGGAAACTAAAAATTTGGGTGTACTAGGGTCTTCAATAGAGTAGATATACCATAGACTTACATTGTTGGATGTCCCTTCTAGATCCAAAAAATTGTTTATCAAACAACATCAAGGAAGTTCCCTGCTGAATTTTAAGTTGATCCAATAAATATGTTATCATCGGTTCAATGTTCAAAAAGGATAAATGGTAAAAAATATGCATTTAACTACTCTATTGTATTCTATTCTATTCTATTGTTGGCTAATTCACACTTGTAATACATCCCCGAGCCTCCAATGGTTAAATGGATTCCTGGATTATGTCTGGGTTCAACAAAAAATTTGTTAGGTCAAAACTAACATCTTTTGTAGAAAACATTTTTCAATTGTCATTAACAATTGTCCATGTTTGGCACGCGCTCACGCATGCATGCATGTATGTATGCATACATGCACACACACACACACACACACGTCAAACATGGACAGTTGTTGATAACAATTGAAAAATGTTTCCTACAAAAGATGTTAGTTCTGACCTAAAGAATTTATTGTTGAACAGAATAAGTCATGTTCCCATTAAAAAAAAACATGTTTGTCATTTTTACGCTGCCATTCGTTATTGAAAAAAATTGAATAAATTATTTTTGAACGTCCCCCTCCGAACCCTAAAAGTTTAATATTACTTATTATTCGATCCGAGCAGTACTTTCCGGGATAAATCAGGTGGAAGATTAAAATGGGACACCCGGTATAATCAGGGCCGAAGCAGGCGGGCGTAGTGCCTGATGTAACGCAAAGTTCCATCAGGCCCTGATTAGACAGTACTACTGAATACTAGAGCTTGATCAGGCCCATGCCAGATTAAGAGCGATTTCGGAGGATTTCATGAGATTTTTAAGATTTGTAGAGTTTCATAGGTTTTTGAAAATTTGGATTTATTTTGAAGATTGAAAATTTTAGGAGATTTCAACAACTCTAACACGATTTCGAAAAGTGTTTTGTGTTTCTTCGCGAATGAAAACATACAAAGACGCACGATTAATACGTCCACGTACAGCAATGGATACAGTTGCCGCGGAGAATGAGTATTTAATAAACCATTATAACGGGCTACTCAGCCGGCTATGAATGTAAGGGGACGGGGCAGGGGAAGGATAAGAAATACCAGAGGAAGCACCAGAATGCAGATCATTTCTGTATATTCTGTCAATTCTTAAACCTAATTACAGGGTATCCTTAACCTAACGTGTGTGTGTGTGTATGTATGTGTGCGTGTGTGTGAGGGTGTGGGGGTCAGTGTCTCAGTCTGACTAACCTGTACCGTCTGTGTGTGTGTGTGGGTGTGTGTGTGTGTCCGCCTGTCCGTCTGTGTAAGGTGTGTTTCTATATTCCCAGCGTTCCAACCCAGGACTCTGGCTCAGAACCGTGCGCCTCAAGCGAGCGCCTAACCACGACTGACGCTCCGGGGACTCTCCCGTATGTGTGTGTGTGAAGTCTATACGGACTTCACACACACTTGTGGCGGGGCGCCGAGCGCCACGTCACACCATTGCGCATGAAAACGAACAGTCAGCCTATGAAAACCACCATTAACGCATCTCCGTACAGGAACGTATAGGAAGTAATCCAAATTGCATCTGGTCAAAATGTTTATAGAAACGAATAGAAAATACATCCTGACCGTTCGTGCTGTATCTACTCTGCGGTTCTGACACTGCTTTTGCAGAGAGAAACGTATGAAAACCGCCATCAACGCATCTGCGTACAGGAACGTATAGGAACTATATAACCCAAATCGCGTGCGGTCAAAATGTTTATAGAAACGGATAGAAAGTGTATCCTGTCCGTTTGTGTCGTATCTAAACTGCGTTTTCAGCACTGTTTTTACAGACAGAAACGTATGAGAACCGCCATTAACGCATTTGCGTACAGGAACGTATAGGAACTAACCCAAATCGCGTCCGGTCAAAACGTTGATAGAAACGGATAGAAAGTGTATCCTGTCCGTTTGTGTCGGATCTAAACTGCGTTTTCAGCACTGTTTTTACAGACAGAAACGTATGAAAACCGCCATTCACGCATCTCCGTACAGAAGCGTATAGGAACAAAATCTGGTCGTCTAATGTGGTTCCTATACGCTTCTGTACGCAGACGCGTAAATGGCGGTTTTCATACGTTTCTGTCTGGAAAAACAGTGCTGAAAACGCAGTTTAGACACGACAGAAACGGACAGGATACACTTCCTATCCGTTTCTATAAACATTTTAAGCAGGGTAGAGAGCACTAGAATCGTCTGCTTCTCGAGATCACCAGAATCGATCTTTCTAGATAGACCAGTCAGTCAAGCCAACCAATTAACAATAAATCCAAAACTCTTGAAATTTGTATGTAACATTGGGATGGGTATAAGAACGAACTATAAAATTTTGCAACCTTTTTTGAATACGGGAACATTGTCAAAATTGAAAAAAACGAAATTACGGAATATTCTCGTTGAGAAAATTCCAAAAGTTTTGCAAATTCAACATAGTGTAAAAAACATCATTTTTCATCACGTGTTAATTTTGCAACCAGTTCAGGGGTACGGAACATTTTTTTTATAGATAATTGAGGTTTTTTATTAATAATAATTGAAAAAAAAAAATTCAAAAGTTCTGCAAACTTTACAGATTCATCGCAATAATGATCCGAACAGTTGCACAAATTTGCAACCTGTTGCGTTGACCGGAACATGATTATTTATCATTTTCACCACCAGCGGTCGTTTCACTGAACATCGATGGTCTCGAGAAAATTGCAAAAGTTTTCAACTTCGGTTGCAAATTCTCAGAACGTCAATTCTGATGTCGTTATAGATTTGCAACCTCGTCTGACACTCGGAACCTTTTGTAATCAACCAAAATTGATTTTTTTGATTTTTTCTTCCGCAAAAATTTTTTAAAAGTTTTGCAATTGCAGTGACTTGAAGTAATTGGTAACAGGTTACGGTTTCCGAATTTGCAACCTCGTGCGTGATCCGGAACCTTTGTCAATTTACGGAAACCATTTCTAGGCACTCCCTAAGTACATGAAATATACCAGGGATGTGCCTTATGTGTTTGCCATCCTGAAAAATTCCTGTCCGGAGCTATATCTTCTCAACCGAATGACCTAACCGGGTCGTCAAGCGCTCATTTGTGAGCTAGCAAGGAGCGCTATTGACACAGAGCAGGAAAAACCTCAACTTTCAATGTCAACAATAGGTATTTCTGGGTTTTCGGCTCTCATGAACCGCTGCCCTTACGGAAAAAAACCCTCAAAATATGACCCTCAACTGACCCCTCAACTTTCAGGGTGATTTCGTACCCCTAACTTGACGGTCGACCCTTAATTGAGGGATACCTTCAACTTCAGGACCAGCTCTCAAGCGGGGGTCCCCTCAACTTCAGGGTTAACCCTGAAATAGGGCATTGAATGAGGGAGACCCTCGACTTGAAGGTTGTCCTTGACTTGGGAACTAATTCTCGCCGTCACTTTTCCAGCTTCGGGGTTGACTCTTCAACCATTAAGGGCCAACCTTTTGACTCTTGGAAATCTTCCTTTAGGGTTCAAGGTTTGGATACCATTAACGCCTCACGGTAAACCGTAAAGATTTCAGTAAAACTTAGCCATCTCAATTGTGAGGGACGCGGAACACCAACCTTCCAAAGTGACCCTCAACTTTACAGGGCTGAGTCTCAACTATTCAGGGTCTTCCCTGAATTTTAAGGGCCATCCCTCAACTCTTAGGATTGACCCTGAACTATCCAGGGTCTTTTCTCGATTTTCAAGGTTGACCCTGAATGCCTTTAAGGTTACCGCTAAATTTTCGGAGCTTGTGCCTCAATTTTCAGGGTTGAACCACCAATTTTTCAGGATTGACCTTCATCTTGATGGATCAACCCTAAAAATCAAAGGTTCAACCGCGAAGACTGGAGGTTTGACCCTGAAATTTCAGGGTTTCCCCCCGAAATTGATGTTTTCACCCCAAAAATTGAAGGTTCACCCTGAAACTTGAAGTGTTTTTTTCGTAAGGGTGGACCAAAACTGGTCCGCAGGTAGATCTTTGGATAGGAAATGGTTGACTCCAACACGTCGAGATAGTAAAACTCTGCTCAGGTCCTTAGGATCCAAACGAGGATGTATCTTGATCTCTGAATCACCCGACTGATAGAAAATTCACAGTTGTCTGGCGAGAGAGAAGTACTCCAGAAAATATTCATCGCTCTGCACAGATTTGTAGTGAAACATTATCGAATCTAGTCATAGAAGAAGTGAATATAGGTTGAAATTGGCTCGACGATGATTGCAGAGTATAATGGGAACGAAAAAAAAAAATAAAAAAAATTCAAATTGAAAAAAAAATTAGGAAAAGAAAAAGAAATGAATGAAGTTTGGGTGAAATAAAGTTTCTGTCGAACTGAATATCCTGAAACTTCTCCAATACTGATTGCTGATCATGAAAATCCAAGACCCTGATGGAATAAGTTGGTCGATGGGATCAATATGACTAGAACTCACTATACTTATCTCTGATGTTAAAAATCAAACACTCTGAGTCAATAAACTGATCAACGGGTGAATATGGTTAAAAACTAAACATTCATAAAAAAATAGAAAATAAATGAATATTGCAAATTATACTAAAATTTCCCCTATAATTGATTTATCTGATCGCTATGAACCAAATGACGTGAACACTCATAAACCTTTCCCGTTGAAACGAAAGTGAGTGGGGAGTGCCTCATCCAAGAACACGTAAGCTAGTGTAGCGTTCTTGCTACACTGCCTGAGGCTGATTTTTTTTCATTTCTTCACCCTCTAAAAATTGTTCAAGTTTCGCAAATCCAGCGACTTGTTCTATTTAGAAATCAATGACGGTTTTTCAATTTGCAGCCTTATCAGTTGCTGAATCAGATATTGAAGTAACTAATTGTTCTAAGTGAGAAATATTTAGGTATTCTAATAAACGTAAGTAAAAGTGTAATGAACTTATAAGGTACGAAATTTTTCGAATGATAGTAATTCATTTTAGTATTTTACAGGTAGGGAATTAAACGAATCGATTTGGTCTCTGACGATTGATATATTAAAAAATTTTATGATATAAACATATATATGGAAAATCGGTCCACTGTAAATCAATCGATACAGAAAATAATGAGAATTTGAAAGCAAACCAAAGTGAGACACAATCACGTATTATGAAATAAAGGTAAGTGAAAATATAATAAACTTATGAGGTCTAAGATTAAAGTATAGTAATGAAGTCGTAGTATTTTCAACTATAGTATTAACTTAACATATCGTATTTTACAGGTATCGTATAGGAAGTGAGGCACCGTCACGTATTATAATTAAGGTAAGCAAAAATATAATTAAACTTATGAGATATCATTGTAAGATTGTTTCGAGAATACTAAATCAGTCTTAGTATTTCTCACTATAGTGTTAACTTATCATTGTATTTTACAAGTAGGGTATCGCGATTTGGTCTCTTACGATTGTGAGATTAAAAAATTTGAAACAAAAAAAATCTTGAAAAAAAAATCAAACCAGTTTTAATATTTTCCTCTGGGGTCCTGGTTCATCGCCACTTTCGGGTTCGATGATAATATGTTCAGATGACATTTCAGACTGAACGGTTCTACATTCCTCTGTAACGTCATCTACATCTGCTTCTGTGTCATTGTAAGTATCCAGTGGTTGACCAAGACTATCGGTCTGAGTGCACCATTGTTCTATTTCGTTTGGTTCGTCTTCATCAGGTTCAGCCACATTTACTTCCACCGCGTTTAAACAGGATTGTCCACGGCAGAAATGACAAGATTCGGAGCATTTAAGCCCTGCTCTTCTGCAGCTACATCTTCCTCCGCAGCCTTTCGCACATCGGCATTGCACAAATTCGAGCAAATCTTTCGGTGCTGGATCGGTGAGCATCAAAATGGGCACAAGACCTTGACTTCCATTTCGCCATCCCCAGGATTCGGCAGGTAAGTCATTACCCATCCAATGTTGAATTTGGTGAAATGCGCGGAGCGAGTGCTGTCTTGCTGCATCCTCTGTTGGCGGTAAGGAAGCTAGGTTGAATTTACTTTTTGTTATGGATCGACTGAAGCTGCTGAACCGTAAATTGTTCAAAGAATCTTCTTTTTTACCCCCGTACAGAGCAACTAGGACTTTTTCTCCCGCGGCAGCGATAGAATCTGAATCAGAGTTGGGATCAAGGAACTTTTCCATTTCGTTTCCCAAATGTTCGTGTTTTTGCACCAACGTTGTTATTTTCAATTTTCCCTGATTGAAGATCGCAGACGTTGTATCGCATCCCGTAAATGCGTGATAGAACAGAATATGTCGAGCTAGGGAAGGATTTTTCAGATTCTTGTTAGATGAGTATACCACTTTTGGTGTCTTCCCTCTTCCAGGCTTCATGAAGAAAACGTTGCTGTGTTGTTCCTCTGCAATTCCTGTGAGAATAACTATCAAGTCGACATCTTCGCCAACTATAACGACAGAATCGTGTTTTGCCGACAATTCCAAAGCACTAGCGACAATTAGCGTGTCAGCGTCTTCCTCGTGCTGTTTGACCTTGTATCCAGCGATTTTTAATTTACCCTTCAACGCTTCAACCAGGCGGGACTTATTCTTTTCGTTCGATAAGAATTTTTCTTGCGGTACAGTTGCTTTCATCGTGTCATCGAACAGAGTTTCTGCAGCAATTGATTTTTTGGATCGACGTAACCGCTCTGCTGTTTTTGTGCTTTTGTTAACTCCATCTTCTGGATAGCCGTCAAACACAATCAATGCTGTGTCCCCGTAGTATTTACGAATATAATTTACGTACTGTTCGCAGATAGATGAGAAGTACGCTCCTTTATGCCAGACAACTTTGTGTAGCAAAAATCCTCCATCTATGACGTAGACAACATCTCCAATCAAATTTGTTTCTTCAAGTGGTACGAAAAGATCGTACATCGCCGATTTTTTTAATTTACGCAAACCAACGCCATCGAATAAAGACAACGGATATGGCGAGAGTTCAAAGGTTAAATACCTCATCAAATCAGCCTGAGATCGTTTTGTGAAGCTGATGCGTTGATACAGTAAAGTTGGATCAATATTGACAACGTCGTCGCCAATTTTTATGGACGACGATACCGCTGATAAGGGAAGTACTCTTTTTTTCCGAGAGAAAGAAATTTTGTCAAAGGTTAATCCTACTATCGCGTTGATTCCATCGTATTCAATTTTCTCAGCATCGTAGCAGTTTATTCGAGATCGAGTATAAATATCGACCGGCCCGCGCAGCCGGCAGTTCAGTCTTTCCGTTGGAGCCACAGAAGCAACATCGAGCGCGACATTCAAACAGTGCAATAAGTGAATCGTGATATATATCTAGTGAATCGTACTAACTCACAGTTATCGATCAGTATTGTAACGAAGGATGGGACCTTGTCACCCCTTCCGCACAGGAGACGCAACTCGAGTGTCTAAAATGCGAACGCATCAAGCGGGCCATGAAAGCCATCTGTGAGGAACGCTACGCTGCAGTCTTACCGTGGCAGCAACCGACACACCGACTCCCAAATCCCTCAGACTAAACAATTATCCTGTGTCTGTACTCAAAATTAAAGGAGTCAATAAAAATAAAAAAATAAAAACAAAAACTATCGACAACTCTTCATTACAAAGTCCCGAGCGCAGAGTTCTGTTTCGGAGAGATAGTACACATCAAATTAAGAAGCGTTCAAAAGAGGCGCGCGCATCATCGACCGAAGATCCGAATCGAACGGAGAGCGAACGAATCGACCAACTTCAGGCTAAAGTCGCCTAACCTCCAAGTGACAGGTTAACCTCGCATTACCTCACAAAAACTTCTATAAACGTTGATCGACGAATCTTCTGCATCAAGAATCAAAACGGGAGCAGGAACAGAGGAATAAGTCTGTTTAATCAACCAATCCTCGTGGACGCCGTGTAAAGCCGTTAAATATTCCAGAGTGACACCCGCTTCCTCCTCTAGTTTAACTAGATCTCCGAGGCCAACTCTGGGGCAATGAAAATTCCAGAATAACCTCCTTTGATAAAAACTGTCCTCAGACTGAAGAAATGACACAAACGTCAAAACAATAACTGACGCCAACCTCAAATTATTGAACAGCGCCACATTCACACTCATCGCATTCGATCACAGAGTTTGACACTTCACTCAAATCACTCATAACCTGGTTTAGTTTCTCAGTTGGCTCAGATTTTGATTTTCTCTCCGACAATTTTCACGGAAATTACCAGCGGGTGACCGCGAACTCGAAGGTGAATTATAGAGATGTTGATTTTGGTCTGAGCCGTCACGACCGTCACTATCCCGGTCTCGCCACGAATTCCGTCTATCTGGCTGTTTTCGATCAGTCTCCTGTATTTGTCTTTCCAACGCGTAACAATTCTGGACCTCGTGTCCTCTTTTCTTGCAGAATTTACACGTCTTTACAAAATTCCGGCTTGGTTGACCCGCGTTAAAACCCACGCGGCCCCGGAAAGAGCTAGATTGGCTTTGGTGTGGAACAGGAGAGGCAGAGGGTTTCGTTGGGAGACTTTTAGTCGAAGGAGTGGGTTTTTCCTCAGCGATCTGTCTAATCCGCTGAGAACCGAAATCTTCTCGATTGAGAATCTCTATCTCCAATCCCCTTACAATTGCGTCGCGAAGAGTTGACGGTTTAGCCATTTTCAAAGCATGCTTAGTAGTCGGATCAGAAATCGCGTTTATGAAACGCGCGCAAGTTAATTTGTCCCTGCTGGAACCTAGACAATCGGGAATCGCACTTCGTGCCAAACGCTCCAAATCATGACCAAGGGTGGCCAGATCCTCTCCCTTCTTTTGCCGCCGGTTCTCGAACTGAGTGAAATACAGGTCAGAAAGATGTTCCTCCCCGAAACGCAATTTCAAAGCGGTACAGATTTTATTGTAGTCGCGTGCATCTATATCGGTCAATGAGCTTAGCGCGCTCAGAGCATTTCCCCTGAGCGATGCAGTTAAAGTCGCGGCTTTCTCTGCGGAATTCCAGTTGTTCAATTCCGCAATCATTAAAAATTGGCGCTCATAGATCGCCCACGGAGTCGAACCGTCATACGTGCTGGGCCTAACGTTCTGTGAATTTCGGACAAACCCCTGAGGCAAAGATGGCTCGACAACCGGTGCAATAACGTCGGCGGGGTGACTTGACGCGAGGTTATTCACGGGAAAACTAGGCAGTGTTCCGAGAGGCAGCTGTTGATAGACACCTGTGTTTGTGTAGGTCGGATTCGATAAATTTCTGTACGCGTTTTCGTTGACCCTCTCGATCAACGCTCTGAGACTCTCCTGGTCCAGTACAATGCTCTCACCCTGCAAACCTCGCGACAAGTCCTGAGGAGCCCCAGTCTCCACTCTGGCTCCATAACCATTCTGATTCCCTTCACCTCTCCTGGTGCTGTACAAGTCAGTGAAGGTACGCGGTGGCAAAACATTGTTATTTATAGGTGTAACATTGGAAAAATGGTTGATACTAGTCTCGGGGAACAACTGCTCTGGTAACTCAGCAACATCTCTGCGATCATCGTTACCTAAAGAATATTGCCTGCAGATATTAGAATTCAGGTTCCTGTTTACGGTCTGGGTTGTGGGAAGCTGCACATCCTCTCGACCTAAATTCGGACGAGCTTCTTCGTTTCTGCGTCCAGCGACCTGGTCATATCGTGGCAAATTCCCACTACAGACCTGCGTCTGAAGCTCTGGCGAGAGCGGTGCCAACGGCATCGCTCTGCTTGAACCAGGTCGATGTAAAATAGGTGGATCTGACCTTAGTGCCTCGGCGGACACAAAACGACTCGATACCCGGTTTGGAGGCGTAGTGAGGCCTCTTGGAGACGGTACCGGTCGTTCTCCCCGTACTGAGACTCCGCAGCCTTCTACATGTTCCAACCGACGTCGAAGGTCGTCCTGCTGTTGTTGCAAGTCGTCCTGTCGTCGTTGAAAATCGGTCTGGAGTCGTTGAATCATCTGCTGTCGTTCTTCCTTCTCTCGCTGTAGCTCGAGTCGGCGAACTTCAACTTCCGATTGTCGTTCATCCCTCTCGCGTTCTAATTCGAGGCGCTGAACTTCCAGATCGCGTTTTCGCTGTTCTCTCTCTCGTTCTAACTGGATTCGTTGCATCTCGATCGTCTGCTCAAATTGTTCCCGAGTAGGGTAGACCGGGGTCAGTTGTGACAGTTTGCAGTTTTGCCTTTACTAAGCTCAACCTACAACAATCACAGAAATGTTTCAAATACCGCAGGAAAGACCATTCAATTGCTGACAAAATGACGCTAAGTAGGACTTTCTAGCATTAATAGAAAAAAAGTACAAGCCCGACAAAAAAAAATGGAAAAATGTCACAACTGACCCCGGGTCCGGGGCAGTTGTGACAGCGAATGGGGTCAGTTGTGACACAAGGTTTTCACACAAAATCCAATTGATAATCACGATTGCGAATTCCATTGAGGTCAATCTAACTCGGAACCACTTTTTGATCCGAGACATGTCGTTCGAAAATGGTGTGGAGGGATATTTTCCAGCTGTTTTCCGTTTATAATCTCGGCATTAGCTTTTTCATAGGATAAACAGTTATCACGGACTCGTTATATTTTCTTCACTTTTTCGAGGCATTCTAACATGGAGGGACTAAAACAAACATTTTCGTATCAAGTAAGCTGAAATGTCAGTATTATCCTATATCTAAATGTTACAACTGCTCCCTGTCACAACTGACCCCAAACGGTTTTCTTAACTTCTGTGTGAAAATTTCGTTCATTTTCGCGATCCAAAGACGCGGAAAACCGTCAGAGCTGATCGAGAAATGTTCAAGGAAACGTATAGATAAAGAATATTCGATGTATATACCATAGGAATCTAGATATCACTGTTCGACTGGAATCGTAAAAACTTACTTTGGGCCCAAAAATAACAATACACCCCTCGCAATGCGTCTATTTCACGCGGTGGAAGCTGGCATGTGGATAAGCATTTCCGGACTGACTACATACAAGACATACTGTAGGGACATAAACATACTTACTTTAGTTTAAGAGATATTTGCGATGTAACAACTGACCCCTGTCACAACTGACCCCGGTCTACCCTACTTTCAGATTCCAGGCGACGGAGTTCAAGCTCGAGTCGCCGATTCTCTCGTTCTTGTTCTTGAGCGAGTAACCGTTCTTCTGTAATCTTCGCAACTTCAGCATTCAATTGATTGCTGAGTTGACGCTGCACCAAAAGTTGATGTTGTTGTAGTAAGTCTTGGACTGGGAGTGTCGTAACGTTTTCTCCTTCTCCAGAAAGCGGCAGCTGAGACCGTTGAACATCAGGAGTCGCGGACGTCGCAGGCCCTTGGATTGCTGCGGCAATCTCGTCGATCTCCGATAAAACAGATTGGAGCTCGCGTGTGCGCCGAGTAGTGCGTCGCTGCTTGGGCGGAGACGGTGCTACCGGTGCTGCGTTCTCTTCATTCATCATATTTTGTAATCGTAGTCGCTTGTAGTCGTTTTTCTGATCACCTCCTCTTTCACTCACAAAATCACCAATTACCGGATCAGGAAG
>JAFFZH010009096.1:0-18203 GCA_018420115.1 Euura saliciscinereae | reverse complement strand
AAGCCAGCGAACTCTGTCATGATCCTTCCATTGCATTCATCTTTCATCAAGCCAACGATTTTTTTATTACAGAGCGGCATACCGAATACATTTTCTGGAGGGTAGTCAGAGGTATAAAATTTGTAGATATCACGTTTCATTACTTGATAAATATCTTCACATTTGACTTCATAAATGAGACTGTCTGTGTCGGTGTATAATAGTTTACAATCATTTTTGAAGAAACGTTTCATATAATCATAATGAAAATCGTACACGCAAATTTTAGAGAGGTCTAAGACGGAGAATCCGACATAGATTGGTTTATTTAGCACAACCTCTAGTTTGTTCAATTCTACAGCTACCAGGTTTTCACTGAAAACTGAACGGCTATGGAAGTTAGGCTTTGCGATCAGAGCTTCCGCACCGTACCCTCCAGCCCATTTTGTGACAAGTTTAACATCAACCCGTTTACGTACGTTTTCCATGGTCTTGCCGAACACAGCATTGTTCATTAGTTTGAACAGATCTTTTTCAAATTCATTCTTAGCCTGTTTGCGCATATTACTATTGAGATCGATACATTCCTTCAACCAAGGTGATTGGTTGAATTTCAAAACTCTGTGAATCTTTTTAAGCTGAAGACCGTGTCTCAATGCCTGTTTTAAGTTGCGGTAATGTATGATATATCGATTTTTTGGATATAACGTTGTTAATAACTTTTCTTGCTTGGAACCGGGAGGCTTCATGTGCTCTGCGCATAGTGGTAGATCGCTGTGGATATCGTGAATAGCTTCCGGATACTCCAAGTCGACTTCCAGTATGTACCCTACCGGTGAGTCATCGGGTACGTCGAAATTGAATCCGTCTACGTTACGCACCCATTCGAAACCACCGTGAGGAAGATACTGAGTCATTGCCCAACCGTACAAATTATTAACGTCATAATACATGAGATACTTTGATTCTTCGTCTGGGTTGTAATCTTTAACATACTTATTATTGGCTTTCGCATATCGATTACAGCATTGACTCACACCGCCTCTGATACCACGCTCGATAAACATAACCATATCTATATCGGTTAGGAGTTCTAGTTCAATTTCCGTGTACTTCAGCATGGCATCCCACGTAAGGCCTGGAGTCGTGTAATAGTGTGCGGGATCCAAAGCCATACGCTTTGAGACAACCGTTCCGAAAATTTTCAAATATATCAGCCAAAAGTAGTACATCTGTTTTCAAATAGAGGCCAGAATATTCACCCAAGGTTCCGATATCGAATTCATTCCACACTCTTTGAGCATGATTGTAGTCTTCGTCAGAAATACCTCGGTCGTTCAAGATGCTGTAAAATTTGTCTTTAGCCGGTAAATTAGGTTCATCGAGCTTCTCCCACGAATCGAGAAATTCGTAGGGAAACACGCCTTTTCTCGTTAGGAGTTTGAACTTATCTTCGCTAAGGTGTGAAAATTCATTTCTCACTATTTTGAGCTCTTGAAGGTGTGACGCTAGTTTCTCTAACGAAGAATTCATAAACCGAAACGAGTCAATGAATTTGAATGCGATATCGCTACCCTTGACGTGCTTCGTGAATGATATGTACCGCTCCTTGTTCAGCGGTAAAAGGCTAATGCGGCCATCGAAATAGGTACAAACGTCTTTAATGAGAAAGTGACTATCGTATCCACTTAGGTTGTGAAAGATAACTGGGACAGTTCGCGAATTTTGATAGTTGAGGTTACAGCTTTCATGAGCAAGTCCTCGATAATTTCCAGTTAGATGGCAGTGGTCTCTAACTTTCTTACCGAGTAGAAGTGGCTTTTCGCAAACGTGACACACCGATGAATTTCTGAATGCCTCTTCTTGTTCCGGTGTTAGTTCATTCATTGGTATTGGACACCAAAATACCGTTTCTATATCCTCGGCTAGCTGCAGTAATTCTCGCACGAACCATTCGGCTGGTTTCAAGCCTCGATAGCTACGATAGTAGGATAGCGTATCATCGTAACTACATTTCAGATAGTAACCTACGCTGAAAGGTTCGTGTTCCTGGAACGCTGCAGTATTAGACTGACTATCCTGAACGGGTAGCAAGAGACATTCGAAATCAGCATATACCACAAAGGGGACTCTTTCCTTGTTGTTAAAATTCCTAAATGCTAATGTATTGTTCTTTGGTGAGGGTAGCACAACCTTACACTTATTCACTTGCACACAATCCAGTACATGGTAGTGAAGACAGCGATCGCAGATGAATTTTTTCGTTTTTTCTTTCGAAAGTTGCTTGCAAACCAACCGAGACAGGTCTTTTATCCAGACGTAATGGAATCTGATTGGCGTCTCCCCTTCACTGCTACTATCTTCATGGTCCATTTCCGTTCCATCGACGTAGTAATTTTGCAACATGAGTAAGTTCACATGCTCATTCTTCTTCAGAGGTGTGACGTAGATGGAACAGTCTTGAATTTTTCATAACGTTTTTCCAAAATGTATATATTCACGGAAATTTCATTTTGTTTCTCAAATTTTGCTACTTGTTTAGGCGTTACAGGAAAATCTATACCGTCGAAATTCAATTCGTCTTCGTATGGCTTGTATTTTGAAACTCGTTCTGGGTGATCCCCCCACTCGACTGGATGTAACGCAGATAGCAGCGCCCATTTAAAACACTGATCTGATGATCAGTGTTTTAAATGGGCGCTGCTATCGTTACGTACATTGACACATGCATGCTTTTTCTTGATGGGTGCAGGTAGTTCAATGTACGAGCTCCCGCGCATAGGATTATATTTGTTAATGTTTATCGTTAGGTTTACAATTGAGTGTAATGTCCAACCGGAATCCTTGTCCTGGAATTCTTCCATATCCTTGAGGATTGGATCTCGCACATTTTGTATGAACCATTCTTTCAGTTCAGTCGTTTGGAGAATCGGAGCATTTTTTGTATTGAAATACTTGACCTCTATGACTTTTTCATCATTTTTAATAATGCTGTATTCAGCTGCAAACACACTATTCACTTTCAACGCGTTCTCTTTCTTGAGTGCGTTTGTAATCCGAGATTTGAAAAGAGATGACGCATCTGTCATGAACGCGATCGTGTCCACGTGTTTCAAGTTCACTATCACTCCCGAACGTATACGCTTCTCGAAAGCAGACTCCAAATCACACCATCTCACTCTATCGCTCCGATTTTTACGCTTTTGCAATCCGCTACCCTTCACCAGTAGGCCTTTGAGGAGAAGATTCGCACCCTTCAATTGACTAATTGTCGCCAGGTACTTTTGCTTCTCCGGTACAGTTGTACCCTCCTTGCGCAACAGCTGTCCCAGAATTCGTATGCTCTTTGTACCACATTTCATCCACTTGTCTACTTCTTGAGCATTTACCTTACCGTTGGCTAAAATAGTGTAAGCTCGTTTTATAAGAGCAACTGTTTTTTCACATTGTTCCACCGACATCGTGTCTATTATATTTTATATCAGAAATTAAGTCGCACTGCAGTAATTTTGATCCACTCCTTTCATGAGCAACATCAAAACTGATGAATAAGTGACAAATAAACTCCGTTATATAGGGTCTGATTAGCAGAAAATTCTTGGAATCGTTCGTTTATTCATCGGCTGTTAACTAATGAATGATGAGCAATTTGATACTATTGTTTGGAATGTAACATGGAATGTAATTTGATATTGGAATCGCGGTATCCTTTGAAGTTGGAACGTGCATTTAGCGAAGTGCTGCGTGTCGAAACGGGTTCAAAATAATTCCAGGAATCCTTCCTTGATTCGAGCATTATTCATCTGCAGTTAATTAATGATAAGCAATCCGACACTATCGTTCGAAAAATTAACGTGGAATGTAATTTGATACTTGAATTGCGGTATCTTTTGAAGCTGTAAATTGCGTATCGCGAAGATTCTCACTGCGTAAAGCGCAGCAGGTCATGTTCCAGGAATTTACAAGTCCGATAAATTCCGAGAAAACCACCTTGAAACTTGCAGAATCTCACGGTGGGCCGCGTGGTGCAGAAGGTGATATTCCAGGAATTTTGTAGTCTAATCAATTCAGAAAAAGCTTCGGGAATCGCACGGTATGCCGCGTGGCGCTATAGGAACGGCTCCCCGACCACAGGAAATGACGTCATACCCGCTCCAGAAGAAGACTCAATGTGAATTTCCTGCCTCGGCACATGCGCAGTAAACCTGCATTTCAAATCTCCCACCCTCATCGTCCTTGAATTTCCCACTGTGACGACTACAGGAAATGACGTCATACCCGAATGTTCCAGAACATGACTCATCGTCCTTGATTTTGAATTTCTCGCCCTGACACATGCGCAAGAAACCTGAATTTCAAATCTCCCGCTCTCGCGCATGCGCAGTAGGCTCATTTCGGGACTTAGAAATTTTCGGGTGGCCTAGAAGCCCTGTTGCCTATCTACTGACAACGGATAATACGGATATTAGAGTTGAGTTTGAGGTTATGAATAATCAAAATATGTTAATACTTTAGTTTCCCTCCGAGTAATCCCACTTTATTGGAGAAGTGGCTTCAATTAATGCTAAAAATATAAAATTAAATGGTCCTGAATGTCCATTTCTTTATTCGAATTCAATTTCTATCGGCATCTTTAATCCCGAGGTACAGGCGTTCGAAACAAAACGCATTTTTAGGTTAATGCACAGTCGAACTACTGTGGAAATAATCAGATACTAAATAAAGTACACATATTTGTAGGAAACATTCGGTCAACGCGTCAATAAACCAAATATTCCACGGGTCCGTGGTGCATCTATTCAAACTTCCCGGTAGAAAAAGTGCCCAAGCTTGCCCCCTCCTCCGACCCCCCAAGCCCCTTTCCTTCGTTCTAATGGGCCCGGGCTGTAACACGAAGAAAGGGTACCAGTCCACTATCCAGTTATATAGAGATCAGTGGCCAATAAGGATTAAGAAGAAGAAGAAGAAGAACCTTACCCCCACCATGGGAGTTTCCGGACCTGTGTATACGACCGTGGCTTTGACCCAATGTTTTACAGTAGACTCTCACCTATTTTACCGCCACCTTTTTTACCGTCGCCACCTATTTTACGAAAGTGCTCTCACGCATCTTACGACTCGAGGGGGGACCTAACCCCCACTCTTTCTTCCTTCGGATTTACACTTGGAATTTTCAAAACCTATTTGAGCAGCCAAAACACATTTGATTGATGTGAATTTGATATCAGTGACGTAGAAAAACTTAATGAAGGGCCTAAGAGTCTTGGATTTGCGAAAATTGAGACTTAATTACAGTTTTTTAACAATATTGTTCTGTAATCCAAGGTAGTGCTGCCCCTCTCCACTAGGGGCAGCACTTCCTTGGGTTACAGAACAATATTGTTACACAAAATTGTGATTATGTGTTTCGCTTTTCGCAAATCCATAACTCTTAGGCCCTTCATTAAGTTATTCTACGTCACTGATATCAAATTCACATCAATCGAATGTGTTTTGGCTGCACAAACAGGTTTCGAAAATTCCAAGTGTAAAGCAGCTTGCGTTTCACCTTAGTGAGACAGTGAGTGCGGATGGTGGTAATTCGCGGAAATTGAACTTTTGAAAACTTTCAAAAACTTTTGAAAACTTGAAAATATCAGATTTTCGAGGATTTTTACCCTCATCAATAGGTCTACAAGATGAGTGAACTCATTTTAATCTTGTATTGGCTGGAAAAGAGGAGAATAAACATTTTTTTTATTGTAATTGCTGTCTTATCTTATACACCTCTCATCATCGATCCAATCCTCTCACTCGTACGCATATACCTGAGACATGAGATTTTATTTGTCTTCAGACCTTGATCTTTTTTAATTTCACAACGAACATCAAAATACTTTTAACTCAAACATGTTCAATCAAATTTTCAAAAATTGAAAACCGTCGAGTGAAAAGTATTTTCAATCCCACATTTATTTGTCTACCGTTTGATTTCCCGGAATCGTTGTGAAATTAAGAAAGATCGAGTCTGAAAACATACAAAATCTCATTTTATAAGAAAAAGAAATGTGTATGAAAATTACCGGCACTTCAGGATTTTCCATCCTGATGCATAAACAGTTTTTTGAACGGCCAGCCTAATACATATATACACCTATATAAGACGAATTTTGCTTTTTTATCTAGCCCTGGATATATGTAGGGCCCCTTTCGGGCCTTCGTAGACTGAGGGTCAACTTCGGTCAAAAGTTTGATTGCGTCTAACTGACACTTGATCAATTGATCTCTATCCGCTTTGCCCAACTCTTTCTTCACTTACAATGAAGAGAGACCTTCTCCTATAGCTGAGATTGCTGAACCGACAATATATTGATCTGACGCGAAAAATTTGTCCCTTTTTTTTTACAGACTAATTCGTAGAATCTTCAATCTCAGGATTGAGAATTGGAGCCTCCAAAAGCAGACTCCCTTTACCAGGATAAGTGGCTAGCAATATGAATTTTTCTTCTTTCTTCAAGCCGTCATGCAGCCACTGCATGACGCGAGATGAAAGTTCAGTATGAAAGGTCACCAACTCTTCAGTAGAGACGGCACTCTCCCCCAATATTCTCTTGAATACAATAGTTCAATCGTAATTCGCGTGCCTAATGACATAGGGTCGTAAGCGCCAATATACGACTTCTTGCTTTTCGTAACGGCAAAAGGTCGTAAATGTTTTCTTAAATATTTTTTAGACTAAAGACCCGAAGATTCGTTCATGAACGTTGTAATTTAATACTAGGTCAATTAAAAGCAGAAGGTCGTATGTACTGCTGAATACGACCTTTCAGTCCTATCTTCGCAAAAAAAAAAATGGTTTCCATCATATTGCAGAAGGTCGTATCCACCAAAATAAGATAAACAAGCGGGTTTGGGCTAACTATGAGCCAGCCTTCGAACTTCCCGTTATTTATTTTGTTTTCACCTGTTTTGAAATTTGCAAATATGACCTCAGGTTTTTGATCATCAATTCAAAAAACCTTTGTGTACCAATTTCCGTAAGATTTCGAATGTTTCTAGTGTTTCTCCCGGCACATTGGATTCGCCATTTTGAATTTCACAAATCTGACTTCAGATTCGTGATCAGTGACCCAAAAAACCTACGAGTACCAAGTTTCATCCAAATCCAAATGTTTTTAGTTTTTTCGCAGCATATCGAATACTCCAAATTAAAATTTAGCAAAACCGAATTCAGATTCGTGATCAGCGATCAAAAAAACCATATGGTACCAAATTTCATTGAAATCCGTTGATTCGTTCTCAAGATATCGTCATTTTTGTTGTGTTTTTCAGAATTTTGTTATTTGAATATTAGTTCAAAAAGTGCTAATCCGATCAAAGCCAATTTCTAATCAGTTCTAAGTTAAGAAAAGCCCCGTCGATTGAGCCCAGGTTGATCGGAATCCGACCACGCGTTCTCGAGATATCGCGCGGACAAAAATGTGGTCACACACATACGCACGCGCACACACACACCCACACACACCCACACGCACACACAGACACACACACACCCAGACATCAAACTGAAAATATGTAGTCGGAGGTGATTCTTTGGACCTCGAAACCTGAAGATTTAGTGAAAACTCAACTTTTCATTTTCGGGGTGATCACAATAACTTCTTTCTGTCTCTGCTCGCTTACGACCTTCTGCTTTTAATTTGGTATTTTTTTCCCTGAATTTACGAAACGGTTGTTTTTTCAATTTATGTTTGTGTTTCACGAGTTTTTACAACTATTTGGGAAATCATGAAAAAACATGAAAAAAAATGGCGCTTACGACATTTTGCCTTCACGTTGTTTTTAAAGAATTTTATTAAAAATTGTAATGAAAGAACGACGTATCCGCCAAACTTACGACTTTTTGCACTTACATTTTTCGATCTCGTAATTTCAATTGATTTTTCTTCATACCTCGGTCGAAAGTACGTACTTCCGGCATCGGTATTGAAGCAGAAAGCCTAACTTTCATGCATTAGTAGAACTACACGCACGCCCTCTGTGACAGCGGGAGCGAAAACTCACTCGCACACACCGATACCCAATACACGAGACCACTGAAATATAATATAACTGGAACGAACGCCAAGGCGGCTGGTCCGAGCCGAGAGAGATAGCTGTTCGCGACAGCTGTTGGTATTCTCCTCTCTGTCCGTACAGTCAAGTCCAAAAGTTGACCTTACTCATGATTACTCAAAATTTAACCTACGGTGTATAAACGATTCTCTCTTCAAATTATCGAACAGCGATCTAATAGGTTTCAATTATAAATGAAACTCACAAATTCAATTCTATTTCAGATTGTTTTGATTATTATCAAAGTGAGCAGGCCGGACTAACTTTTTGCAGATGCTTTACGATACTTGGATGTGCGCGTGCGCGACGCGGTGAGACAGAGAGGAGGATACCAACCAGCAGTGTACGGAGCTATCTCTCTCTGACCGCGGCCTCTCTACGGAAAGGATGGGTGGCAGACGTTCCAGTTATATTATATTTCAGTGCACGAGACGCCCGTTCCGAGTTTTGTCACTTAGTCACCCAAAAATAATTCAAGACTGGATGAATTATATATCAATCGACGCGGAAAAATCCCCCGAACAGCATATCAAAAACAAGACAATGTCTCTGGACAGTAAATTGTTGAAATTAATAAAGAACTATCAATATTTTGGGCAGTACCGACAAAATCATGCACTGTTCCAATGTCACTTGTCAGATTGGAAAAACAAAAATACCACGTTGTAGGGGAGAAAATCATCTACAAATTCGAAGTGGGAACCGATATTGTAGGACCTATAGTTTCCACGTTATTAATTTTGCAAGAGTTTTCTGACAAAACTACGCCTAAACGGTCAGCTGGTCCGCTCAGCTCGCTTCGGTCCGTTCCACGCTGCGCGGGAACCACGATATGTTGTTTGGGGGATTTTTTCACATCGATTGATATATAATTCATCCAATCTGTAATTATTTTTGGGTCAAAGGCTAGATTGACTAGACTATTCTGCCGCCAGTCAGAATCGCAAACTTCTGTTACTCTCGCTCTCGACGTTACTCTCGCTCGAGATATAACCTCAAAACTGGCTTGGGCGTTTTATTCGATCTATTTGATGCCTGCCCCCGACCAGCAGCACTCGCTTCGCTCGTGCCTGCAATGTCGGGCAGGCATCAACACTTGTTAAAACGTATAAATCGGCATAAAAATTCAATTAGTCAGCGTACTTTCGACCGGGCATGAAGAAAAATAGTATACACCACGCGGGCAGAAGATTGAAAGCCCTGAACTGCGCGTGATGATGCCCGAGGCGAACGGGAATCTTCAACTTTCGGCCCTTGTAGTGTAATATACTATATACGTTTTGACCATTTGCAGAGCGGATGGCGTGAAAAAAAAACTTATACGACCTTTTGCCACCAAAATCGCGTTTTTGGCGCTTACGACCTTGTGCCATTAGACACGCGATATAGGAATTTCGCCCATTTGCATTGCTGATGGAACCAGTCGAGTCAAGAAAGGATTATACAATATACATAGTACATATAATGTATACGATTAGTGTTAGAAGTAGGCGATTCACGACAGCCTGAAGTGAGTATCTAACTAGTTGTAGTGAAAAAGAACGTGAATTAACCATTTTCGACTGCAAATGTGTATCCCAAGACCTCTTAGAAACCCTTTAAGGTAGTTGTGCTGCTAAGTGCGTTTTCTATAAAATCGGCTGAAATTTTGACCACACTTTCATTTACATGAAATCTAGTTGTACGAATTATTTCAGAATTTTTTACCGTCTGGAACGCGAAATAATGGCGCTCAAAGTTGGAACTTTTCACAAGAGTTCCCCATGTTACGTATATGGAAACCGCATATCGATAATTTTAATGTGAAATCCGTTCTATAGATTGTTACGAAAAACTAGGATATGATGGAAGGATATTTCAGGAATGCTAGTATAAAAAGTCCGATTAATTTACCGTTTAGTTTCGCTGGTACAACAATAATAGTCACTCGATCCGCACTAACTTTTAGCGTGGAAAGGGTAGCCGGGTGCGAGTGCGCGCGGGTCGGTATACAGAGCGCGAGAGAGAGCGGTCCCCTGTGCGAGTGTGTGAGAGCGGTTTGACTACAAACCCAACCAAAAGTTCACGGCACATAGCCTATACCACTCAGTGACTTGAGCACGCACTGCGCGCGCGATTTGCTAGTCCGACTGTCGCGGCACAACTACCTTAATTTGTACTGTTTCCATCTTTTCCTATGGATTTAGGTTGGATGTGTCCGCGGGTTCTCATCGCCTACTGAAGAATGACATTATGTTGTGACGTAGCGTTCGGTGCCCCGATTTATAGGCGAGGGGTGTGAAACCAGAATGAGGGGGGATCCGCCATGATAGTTGGTGCCAACTTCGATTTTCACTTTCCAATCACGGTGATCTGGGCTTTTTTTATACCAAGGCACAGAACATAACACTATTTTATTGAAGTTTTATTCTAAATAAAATAAAATTACCTTCACTCCGACTGATATTGGCTGATATTTATTTTATAGGTTATCTCACTTTATGCGTATCTCATGGTACTGCGCTTGCGCAGTTTAGGAGCCAATCAAAAACGGGCATCATTTACCTCGTCATCCTCCCCGCAATGGCTTCCCCCGCAGCGTTATACTCCGTTCCGGTATTTTCTATGTCTATAATGGTAGGACTGAATAGAAGATTGCGACCCTCTGCATCTCCTCTGCAAGTAAGCAAAATTATTATTATGATTATTTCATATCTTCTGTCATTTTAATCGAGTTCTTATTCATTCGGGGGAATGAAAATTATACCGTGAACTTATAATTGACACGTCAAAAAGTTAATTGATGCGGGGAGAGGTTTAATATATTCACTCCTTCAAAATTCGTTTCAATAAATTATTCTGCATTTCAATTCGAGGTGATTTGGTGGACAAGGTGATTATTACATATTTTCTTATTGCGTAATCATGGATAATTCTAGACCGTTATATGCGTAGGGAGAAAGGCTTATTCCAGGTACCTGAGCTCTTCCTGCACTTGGTCAAATGTGGTACCACGTGTACTTTCTTCCAAGCGAGGCAATGATTGTGGCGCCATTCGTGGATGCAGCAACAAACGCCTGCGAATCCCTGCTTCGTGGAAGGTCAAGCTTCACTTCTATACCGTTGTTTTTTTAATTCCGAACGACTAGAAAAGTGTCACTCGTGTCACAAAGCTTCGTTCTCGTTCATGCGGGGAGAGGTATATTATATTCAGCCTTTCAAAATTCGTTTCAATAAATTATTTCGCATTCAAACTAACAATAGCCTGGTAACACGCACGAAGTAGAACAATAATAATGGCACAAGGTCGTAAGCGCCAAAAACGCGATTTTGGTGTCAAAAGGGCGTATAAGTTTTTTTTTTCACGCCATTCGCTCTGCAAACGGTCAAAACGTATAAATCAATTGAAATTACGAGATCGAAAAATGTAAGTGCAAAAAGTCGTAAGTTTGGCGGATACATCGTTCTTTAATTACATTTTTTAATAAAAGTTAAAAACCAACGTGAAGGCATAATGTCGTAAGCGCCATTTTGTTTCATGATTTTTAATGATTTTCCAAATAGTTGTAAAAACTCGTGAAACGCAAACATAAATTGAAAAAACGACCGTTTCGTAAATTCAGGGGAAAAAAATACCAAATGAAAAGCAGAAGGTCGTAAGCGCCAATTTTTTATTTTATTTTGGTGGATACGACCTTCTGCAATATGATGGAAACCATTTTTTTTTTTTTTTGCGAAGATAGGACTGAAAGGTCGTATCCACCAGTACATACGACCTTCTGCTTTTAATTGACCTGGTATTAAATTCCAACGTTCATGAACGAATCTTCGGGTCTTTAGTCTAAAGAATATTTAAAAAAAAACATATACGACCTTTTGCCCTTACGAAAAGCAAGAAGTCGTATATTGGCGCTTGCGACCTTATGTCATTAGACACGCGAATTATGATTGAACTATTGTATTCGAGAGAATATTGGGGGAGAGTGCCGTCCCTACTGAAACGTTGGTGACCTTTCATACTGAACTTTCATCTCGCGTCATGCAGTGGCTGCATGACGGCTTGAAGAAAGAAGAAAAATTCATAGTGCTAGCCACTTATCCTCGTAAAGGGAGTGTGCTTTTTGAGGCTCCAATTCTCAATCCTGAGATTGAAGCTTCTACGAATGAGTCTGTAAAAAGAGGGACAAATTTTTCGCGTCAGATCAAAATATTGTCGGTTCAGCAATCTCAGCTATAGGAAAAGGTCTCTTTTCATTGTAAGTGAAGAAAGAGTTGGGCAAAGCGGATAGAGATCAATTGATCAAGTGTCAGTTAGACGCAATCAAACTTTTGACCGAGCTTTTGACCGAAGTTCACCCTCAGTCTACGAAGGCCCGAAAGGCTTACATATATCCAGGGCTAGATAAAAAAGCAAAATTCGTCTTATATAGGTGTATATATGTGTTAGGCTGGCCGTTCAAAAAACTGTTTATGCTTCAAGTTGGAAAATCCTGAAGTGCCGGTAATTTTCATACACATTTCTTTTTCTTATAAAATGAGATTTTGTATGTTTTCAGACTCGATCTTTCTTAATTTCACAACGATTCCGGGAAATCAAACGGTAGACAAATAAATGTGGGATTGAAAATACTTTTCACTCGACGGTTTTCAATTTTTTAAAATTTGATTGAACATGTTTGAGTTAAAAGTATTTTGATGTTCGTTGTGAAATTAAAATAGATCAAGGTCTGAAGACAAATAAAATCTCATTTTATAACCCCTTAAACCCCTTAATAGTGCGATGGAGCATTGAAACTTTTAGGATCTTCTGTTTTCAAGGTTAACTAAAGATTTTTCAACTTGGAGCATAAACATTTTTTTGAACGGCCAGTCTAATACGCTCGCTAATATCTATACGTATGTATATATAATGCTATACATTCTGAATTTGTACTACACACCAGTTTTCACACTCGCAAGCGTATATTATTGGCCAGTCAACTGTGTTTTTTTCCGACTGGATTAATTCGTTATACAGAGTGAGTTATCTCTGGGTCTGAACGAGGGGAGGCTTATCACTGCTGATGCTCCGCCCCTTGGCGTATCGCAAACTCGACCAGACCAAATATCGACGGCTTGATGTGAACTTAGATTTTGATAACAGTTTGTGATACGCCGAGGGGCGGTGCTTCAGCAGTGATAAGCGCCTCCCTTCATCAGGCCCGGAGATAACTCACCCCCTATAACGCGAGTATGATTCGCAAGTTTCTTCAGCCTGTGTGCGGTATATAAAGTAGAGGTTTCGCCGACGTTAGGCCTTAAGAGTATCAGTATTTGTACCCTGCGCATGCGCATTCGTTGGACGATCATATATTATCGGACGCTTCAGCCTAACCGCAATTGAAAAAACGCTCAACTTTCCTGAAGATAATGGTCCTTCACGCCTCGCGTATTTGCGATAAGGGTCATAAATGGTGAAACCGAACGTTTCCGAGTAAATTGAACCTTATTTGACGCTTACAATTTGATCCTGTGTTAATTTCAGTTTCAAGAATTAGAAAATTCCGAATGAAGTGAAAAAAAAAAATAGAAAAAAGAGTCGGCCCCCGTTCTCCTAAACGGGGGCTATTTTGTGTCATCCACTGGATTTTTGAGAATTTTTTCAGATTTAGAAAAAGGGGCATTCTCAATCAACTTCAAAAATTCATAACGAATTAACGGTTTGATAAAAAAAAATCTGAAAAAAAATGTAGGTCGAGTTTTTTACTGAGTAGAATGTTAGAAAAAAAAAACATAGAATGATTTTGAGATGGTCGGGGCTTAACACTGGTCGAGTTGGCGTGGAATGCCCCATTATAATATAGGTAGTACAGCAATTTGACGGTCACATGGAAAAACCAGCTGTCTCAGGCGTCATCAGGTGAACAGACGTACGGTATATGTATGTTCCGAATATTCTTAAAACGAACGACAAAACTGAATCATAGTTATTTTGTTCGGAAGCGTGTGTGAGTGTATGTGAGGGTGTGTCTCTCTGGAGTCCGCCAGGCGTGTCATATGTCGACATAGGTCACAAAATTCTATTGTAATTGTTCCGTGATTTTCTGAGTTACGTCTGTTCTATTCTGCACGGTGAGTTACGTCTGTTCCCTCAGGACCCGTCGATGTGTTCTCACCTCGGTTATCACTTAATGACGACCTCACAAAACATGTGCCGAATCTTCCCCCGTCTTAATTGTCGGGTTTTTTCAGCAACCCGCATTCAGGCCCGGAAATTGCGGAGTGTGTGTGAAGTATGTGTGTGGACCTCACACACGCTACGCATTATATCACAAATTAACCCCCGCCCCCAATGACGCATGAATTTGATTTGACTATTCTTAAAACTTTCAATATTACGTGTCACCAGACGTCGGGGAACAGTGTGACAACGTACTGGTGTTGGTGAGTATAACTACCGTCACACAAGTAGCTTCTCCACAGTTGGAACTATCAAGTCATTGGTGGTACAAAAGAACATTGTTGAAATATGTGAGATTGTTGAAAATTATTCACTTGCCGTGCACGTTGCTAAATCACTTCAATAGATTAGTTTCGAGTGAAATTTTGAAATGATTGCTTCAATACGAAACGAGACATCGGATCTTATCGACGCACAAGCACGTGATAGAAAGATTCCAGAGCGCCGCACCTGGACCCAGACTCGAGAGAAAATTATCTGGGAAAATGTGCTCCTACTTGCGTTTTACCACGTCGGAACTGCTGCAACGGTGATTTTCTACGGTTGCGGGCTTTATTCGGTACCACTGAAGTGGACGACAGCGGCCTGGGGTAAGTACCAAAAACTAAAAATACCAATTGAGCCTATGTGTGCAATAACGGCTTAAGTCGACTTAAGGAGGTTGGGGCGTTTGGTTGAATATAAGATAAAGACTTGAAAATTTGGCGAAATCAACATTGTGGCACACAGAATTTATTGAAAAAAATTCAGTTCATTTGACCGAACCGTTTTCCAGTAAAAAATTCCGAAAGTTGCTCGATTTAACACGTCAAGTATAGGGAGTCATAGGTGATCGTGTCTATTTCACTGGATTCGACTTACTTGCATATAAGATAAAAATTAAAAAAACATAGCGGTTTGTAATATCGACTATCACGAGTATTATCACGAAGTTGTGACGTATTCAACCGACCAGTTAAAGAGAAAATCATGATTTTGTGTTGAAAATTGTCGTTTTGCGGGAAGACTCGGCCGTAACGCGGCAGCGTCGCATCTTCACCACTGGGCGCGCAAATTGAATCGTACATAAGGCCGATGGATAGGTTGGCGATCTGTGAAGAATCAAATCCTTAACTCTTACGCAGAGACATATAATTTCACGTGATTAATGAATGTTCTCTGAAAATTAATATTTTTCAACTCATACAATGCCCTTTATTTCATAGTGACATTCGTATGTATTACCTGGCTTGGCTACAATCGCGAAGTATTTGAGGGTTATGTTATCGCTGTAAAGGAACTGTCAAGCGCGCACCGGGCGTCTGCTAATGCCAGTGCTGACAACCTCCGAATATGACAACGTTGCCACGTTTACTAGCGGTTTGTCGAGTACTTTATTCAGTCGGAATAAATGGTTTTTATTGAAAATATGAATTTTCAATTATACATTTCAGACATTTTGGTACTGATATTACGTACAATCAATCGATGCCAGTCAATATTATAGCTAAAAAGCGAGTTATTATTCAACGAATTGAAGTTGGTATTCGAGTCAAACGAGTGACTTTCGGAATGTATTTTTCATTGTTTTAAATATAATTAGGGCAATAATCACCAAGTCACTTGGGTTTCGTATGTTATATGAGTCAAGGTTGCCCATGAGACAGGGATTGGATTTTAGGGGTCACTCGTTGTAATTTTTTTTATTAAAGGCTAAATCACTAGAGAGTAGCGCCCCAACCTCCTTAAGTTTAGGCCGAAAAAAAGCAGGAAAAGAATCAACAGTCAGTATTTAAATTTTTTCGAGGCATTTCTCAACGAACATTTATGTTTTCACATCGGTGGGGTACCTAAAAATGTTAAACAAACGTGATAAATATTAAATATAGTGTACAATGCAGTGGTGTACACGGAAATGCGGAGTAGGACTTAAGAGCATGCTACAGTCATTTTTTACTCTTCTTTACCGACCGTACCCGCTTTTCACTTGTTTTCACTGATAGCAAAGCCTATAACGCGTCACGAGCGCGGAAAAGGAACCAACAGCGCAATTCTAGATCGAATTCCGAAGATATATATCGGAAAACTTCTTTGTTTCATGCAACGATGAAGACGTATTCTTGAAAACTGCACAAAATGGTAATTGTCGATGTCAATCACAATCATGGCCGCGACCACCGCTTGACATCGACAATTACCATTTTGTGCAGTTTTCAAGAATGCGTCTTCATTGTTGCATGAAACAAAAAAGTTTTCCGATAGGGGAAGGTGGGGCGGAATGGCCAGGTGGGGCTAAACGGCCAACCCAAAAAAAATGACTTACCCGCATTTTCGCATCAAGGGGGACCGTACGAAACGGTATGCAATGTGACTTCGCTGACAGTCATAAAAAATTTTCAGGGTGGGGCTAAACGGCCACCTAAAAAGAAAAGTGACACAACGGCATTTTCACGTCGAGGTGCGTGAGATAACACTATATGCAACATGGTTTCACTGAAAACGATGCAAAACCGAAATGGTGGGGCAAAATCGCTCTTTCTCTTTCATCCACTCTATAGTTTATGTTAATATTCGGAAGTTTCGATTGATTTTTCATATGTGAGAATATTTTTTTGTTGTTTATTTACCTAGTGAGAATTTACAGCATTAGTTACTCGTCAATTAAACGGAAATGCCAGCAAGCAATTTTTCTATTTCGACGGTGGGCGATTTTGCCTCACCCTTCTGGATTTGCATCATTTTCAGTGAAACCACGTTGCATATAGTGTTATCCCACTCACCTCGACGTGAAAATGCCGTCGCGACACTTTTTTTTCAGGTGGCCGTTTAGCCCCACCCTGAAAATTTTTGATGACTATCAGCGAAGTCACATTGCATACCGTTTCGTACGGTCCCCCTTGATGCGAAAATATGAGTAAGTCATTTTTTTTTTTGGGTTGGCCGTTTAGCCCCACCTGGCCATTCCGCCCCACCTTCCCCTATATGTATATCTTCGGAATTCCATCTAGAAAACAAGTGAAAACCGGGTACGGTCGGTAAAGAAGAGTAAAAAATGATTGTAGCATGCTCTTAAGAGCATGCTACTGTGCGTGTTGTGTGGGGCTGTTTATTCTGTGTCTGTGTTTATTTCATATTTCATATTTCATATTTATTTAATCCAGGTGTACTCTGGGACAATACCCCTAAGAGCAACATACAATTATCAACAATGGAGCGTTATTCGTACTAAATTGCAATAATCATAAATTAATGGCAATATTAATGGTACAATATGTACGTCAAAAAACAATATAATTAAATTAAATTAAAATTCAAATAAATTAAATTAAACTAAATTAAATTAAATTAAAGTGGACAGGTGCTCGGACGGACATTTCATAGATAAGTGAAAGACATGAAGCACAGGGTGAAGAGCATTAAGGCCCGAAAACAGAAGTCAGGTATTTTTCGCCAGCAAGTGCTCAAACAGTCTGCGCCTGAATAGCCTAATCGACGACGACGCTCTTATCGCTGACGATAAGCTGTTCCACAACTGGACAGCAGCGTGATTAAACGACCTTTCAAACATTACAGTTCTACAGAGGGGAGTGGTCAGGTCATCTGGACAGCGCCTGGTCTGCCTAATCCCTGACTCCGATACGAGAATGAAATCGTCCCTGAGGTATCGCGGCTTATTTTCAGCTAGAAGTTTGTACAGGAGGCACCCAATTGCAAGCTGTCTTCTGCCGCCCAACTTCAACCATCTGAGTCTCTGATAGTAAGGGGTAATATGGTCATACATTCTCACATCGAAGATGAAGCGAACCCCTGAGTTCAGCGCTCTTTGCAAGAGTGATTGTAGCTCTACCGTGATGTTGCTCAGCACCGCGGTGCAGTAGTCGATATGCGGAATGATCAGTGCTGATATCAGACGCGCACGCAGCTGGACCGGAATTTCGCGACGATTGTGCTT
>JAFFZH010009095.1:0-16001 GCA_018420115.1 Euura saliciscinereae | reverse complement strand
TCAGCGCCGAAAGTAATTCCCATAATCGTAGAATTCGAATCTAGGGAGATTTCAGCGCCGAAAGTAATTCCCATAATCGTAGAATTTGAATCGAGGGTCATTTCAGCGCCGAAAGTAATTCCCATAATCGTATAACATGAATCTAGGGACATTTAGTCGTATAATGATGAATCTAGGGACATTTCAGCGCCGAAAGTAATTCCCATAATCGTAGAATTCGAATCTAGGGACATTTCAGCACCGAAAGTAATGCCCAACATCGTCACTAGAGGGTCCAGAGTTCACAACAAGGTGCATGGTGCATTGAAGTGTCACAACTCACAGTATGAATAATAGTAAACACAATCGATCAAGTAACAGTAACAAAGGATGAGACACAAAGTGAAAAAGAGAAGAACGAACAACGAACAATCCCGGAATCTTAAAAATGAAGTGAAACAGAAAAAAGAAAAATTATTCCACTAAATACAGAAGGACTACTCCAATCTCTAGCCATGAAGGAGTTGCTCTCCTCTTCTCGATCCGCTCCGGAGTACGGTAACTTCCATCAAAACAATAACGAGAACAATACCAGCGGTCAGAACAACGCCTCCACGAGCAACGGAGCGAGACGATACGCAGTCCTGAGCAATGAGTGGATGGGCGCGATGGGCGAGGAGCTAGGAATGCACTCCCTGCCCGATCCGCTGCTCCGCAGGCTTGCCGAAGACGCTTCGTACCGCCTAAGAGAGGTCCTACACGTGAGTAAAACATCGTCTCGTCCGATTTCGATTCTCCCTTGTTTCCTACGTTATCGTTGCTTGCAGAAATGTGTCACGAGGATAAAACACAGCAGGAGAAAGCGCCTCACAGCCGTCGACGTCAACGCGGTGCTAGCCACACTCTGCGACGCCGATCCCGTCCTCGGAGCGCCTGCTCAGATCCCGGAGTATCATTCCGAGGCTCGGGTCTTTGTTCCGAGAGAGAGGTTCGTCAACCTCTTCGAAGTCGCTAGCCGATCGGTTAACTTCAACCAGAGCAGTCTGCCCTTCTTGAGAGGTACAAGAAGCAAGAGCTCAGGCACAGAATCTCTGATTAATTGCTTTATTTTTATCACAGAATCTGAAATCACTGACTCGAGACTCAAGGAGGCTCGTTTGAACTACGCCAAACGGGCTTTGAAGACCCTTTTCAACGGGTCTCAGAAAACTTTTCAGGTAATCCGAAGGCGAAAACTAAGAAAATGAAGATTGTAACAAATCGCGTGTCTAATGACATTAAAGGTCGTGCCAATATACGACTTTTTGCTTTTCGTAACAGCAAAAGGTCGTATATATTTTTTTAATCGTATTTAGACTAAGGACCCGAAGATTCGTTCATAAACGTTGAAATTTGATACTAGGTCAATTAAAAGCAGAAGGTCGTATTGTACCGGTGGATACGACCTTTCGGTCCTAACTTCGCAGAAAAAAAAATGGTTTCCATTAATCGCAGAAGGTCGTATCCGCCAAATGAACGAAAAAAATGGCGGATACGACCTTCTGCTTTTAACAACGAATTTTTTATCGAATTTCTCGGAACGTCGTCGATTTTGATTTTTCTTTGCGTTTCACGAGTTTTTACAGCTTTTTGGAAAAATCATGAAAAATTAGAAAAAAAAATGGCGGATACGACCTTCTGCTTTTACCATTTGTTTTTATTTTCCTCAAAAATTGTAATGAAGGAATGACGGATGCCCCCAACATACGACCTTTTGCATTTACATTTTTCGATCTCGTAATTTCAATTGATCCAGTACGTTTTGATCATTTTTAGAACGGATGGCGAAAAAAAAAATAATTATACGACCTTTTGCCACCAAAATCGTGTTTTTGGCGCTTACGACCTTATGTCATCAGACACGCGAAATTTTTTTCACTATTTCAGGTGCTTTTGAACGACTGTTCGACCAACGCGAATTTAGGAGGCGCTGGAGTGGTAGAAAAGCTGATATCGATCGCTCGGGCGTCGATTATATCCACGAATGCCCAGTGCACTAGAGCTTCGACGAGGACTTGCCAGCTGATAATAGCGATCGCGAGTAACGGGGAGGCGGTTTATCCACATCAGCTAGAAACTGTGAGATACGATTTTCGTCTAGATTCGGTCTAACGGTAATGAAAAATTTGATATCGCAGGTGGACACGCTGACGGAACTACTTCTCGAGCTGTTGTTCGGGAAAACCATACTGAACCCGAGCCTCCAAGCTCTGATGACGGAATGTGTCCTCAAACTTATGCTGAGGTGGCCGACGACGGCGCATAGGTATTTTTTTTTTCGTTTTCTTGCTTACTGTGAACTTAACGTGAAAAAATTACATTTTCCAGGTTTCTCCCGATGCTGGAAAAGGTTCTGGTCTCCGAAGAAGACGAGAAGTTTAACTCGTCTGGAAAGAAGGGTATCGCGATGGAGGTGATAGCCAGCGTGCAGCCGCTCTCCGTCTTCCAGTTGGACACCACTTTTTCTAATTCTCTGAAAAGTTTTCTGGATTATGCATCGCCGGGAACGATTCTCTGGCAGAAGCTAGCGGTGCGTTAAATAAATGATTTTGTGAATCTTTTCAATAATTTTGATGAATTCTTCATTTTATAGCTCTCGATATGCGCTCTGTCAAAGTCTGGAAGACACGAGTTTGATTTTTCCACGGTAACGGAGCACTTTGGGGACTCCTTACTGCCGTACCAGATTCTGTCCGAAAAACTAGAAACTCATAGCCCGAGGGCATCCAGCGGCGCAGTTCTGCCGATAATTGTGAGAAGCAAGATCAAATACGCGGGTATAAAGCCGTTTTCTGGGGGCAAAATACCCCCGGACAAACCGAGGGTATTTTCTGACTCTACTCTGCGGGGATCCAGGCGAGAGATAAGGTGCTTAGATCAAAGAATTCCGAGATCTACGCGAAATTTCTGTATCGCAGGCACGCTTTTTGTGCCTCGCTATCTCTGAAAATAATTATAGAGAATAAATTATCCAAATTATTTTCGTATTCCAGGTTCGCCTTTGCCGGAGGTCGTCCGGTCCCGTCGAATAACTTGAGGAGGGCGAGTCTGAGGGCTGATTATCAAATTCTGAGGAGTGACACTCGCGCAACTTTTGCGCTTGTCGCTTCCCGTCGACTGATGGTTGTGAAAGACAAGAAAAATTCTCATCCGAGGAGCTACGACTTGGCCAACACGATCATTTGATCGTTTGGAAGCTAAATTTTTATATATTTTTTTTAATTAGTATTTAATGCCGCGCCTAGTTGATAAACCGGATACAATTTTCACCGCTCTGGCTCTCATCTATGGAAGACAGTCTCCGAGACCCTGAGGCAATTCCGATATCGGTAAACGGTGGGAGTCCCGCAGGCAGGTCAATTTCGTGTGGAACCTGACGGGAACCTGGAGAAAATATCGAGGCGATTGGTTCCTCCGTTTTTCGCCGAGATTCTTGTATACTCACTTCGGCGAGACGGCGTCGACTCAGGATTCGGTCTCGTCTAAAGAATTCCTGGGTCTCGGGGACCTTGCCATGCGACGGTGCCTTTGAAATAAGACATTGTACATTGAACAAAACTCGAAGACGTCGGCGGCGACCTTTGAATGCTCAGAACCACGCGATTTAAAAAATGAGTTCTGAGTATTCAGAGGTTTTCATGAACGTTGATTATTATATTGTAAATACCTTTACCTGATGAATACTGATTTCTTCTAAATCTACATTTGTACCGCATAATTTATTAATTTCAACCCTTTTCTTCTTAGTCTCTGCAAATCGCAGGATTATATTTAACGATAAGGTGAAATGAAAGTCACGTGACCTCGATATGATTTACACTTGGAATTTTCAAACGCTATTTTCTCAGCCAAAACACATTCGATTGATGTGAAATTGATATCAGTGACGTAGAAAAACTGAACGAAGGACCTGCCAATCGTGGATTTTCGAATATCGAAAGACATAATCACAATTTTGTGTAACAATATTGTTCTGTAACCCAAGAAGGGTGCTGCCCCTCGTGGAGAGAGGCAGCACTTCCTTGGATTACAGAACAATATTGTGAAAAAACTGTTACTACGTCTCGATATTCGAAAATCCACGAATGGCAGGCCCTTCATTCAGTTTTTCTACGTCACTGATATCAATTTCACATCAATCGAATGTGTTTTGGCTGAGAAAATAGCGTTTGAAAATTCCAAGTGTAAATCATATCGAGGTCACGTGACTTTCATTTCACCTTAAAATTGTAAAATTTTAATTAAAAATTAATGTACAATTTTTAACGATTAATAATCGCTTACTGTACTCTCGCCAGAATCTTTGCAATCTAGACGCGCATTGCGATCTGAATTCGTCCCTCATCAGCTCCAATTTACAGAATGCACTCTCCGCGAGGAATATAAGCCTCCCTCCGCAGTGTACCAATGACTGTAATTCTTCTTCGTTGAAAACCCGCCGCAGAGTCGCTTGGCACGATCCGATCTCTGATTAAAAAAAATCAATCAAAACTTCTCTGTAAATAATTAGACATCTTTCATCGAGCGAAGATCAGCTAACCAGAACTGTGCCTGGAATATCTGTTCCTGAACTCGTCATATCTCATCCGAATCGGCAGCGCACACCTGGCCATCGGCAAGGCGTCTAGAATCCCGGTGCAGGACAACTGTTGCCTGAATTCAGCTACCGTCTCCGGTTCATCGGGGCTTCAGAGAGGCGAACATGAGTCAAAATTGGATCGAATATACGGATAATTTTTGTGTATCACCGTCGGATCGGCTTCACGCAGCGCACATAATGCAGATCGTATCTTTCAAGCTCTTTGACGAGCTGGTCCATGCTTTGCTTGAGCTTTGCCAATGCCGTGTTCTTCCTCTTGTCGATTCTGGCCCCGTCATTCGTTCCTTCGTCCTCGTCTCCGAGCAATGATCGAAGGAACTCGTTCTGGCAGAGTGAAAACGTCGATACCAGTTCTGCGGGTACCTAACGTGTCGTCAAATCAACTTTACTCGTCATTCTTCGCACCGAACTTTGATATCACCTTGTCGGTATTTTTCCTCAGGATATCACCAGTCTTGTACTCTACTAGACAAGAATAGTGGCGAATAGCGAATGTCTCTCCTCTTTCATGGATGAACCTCCGGTCCTCGTCCCTCGCCGAGAGGATGAGGTCGTTGACTCTCGCGTGCTCGTCGATTCTGGCCACCAAACAAGCCTGAAATGGCGAGACGGAGGAGAATCGAATCGGGTTGTTGATTGATCGGATTTCTCACGTCGTTCAGAGCTGGGAACAGGCTGCACTCTATGGCGGCGAGACGTTGATCGTAAATAGCGGATGTCGGGGGAGGCGGTAGAGCGGCGAGCCCCTCGCTCTCGAGCTCTGCTCTGCCGGCTTCTAGATACTTCTGCATGAAGTGAAGCTGCATTCTCTCGTTAGCGTAATTAATGCTCAATTGTTCGATGCTGTTCTCGGAGAAGTATTCGAACCCGAAGATGTCGAGAATCCCTTTGAAAGAATAAGGAGAGATCGGGCCTAATTCTGGGACTTCTGTTTTTCTGTGGAATTCAATTACCCAGCAATCTCGCGTTTCCTTCTTCGCAAGATAAGGTCTCATTCAGTCTGTTCAGCAGCCAGTAAAAAAGCCTGTGGTACAAGTATCTAGCGATGCTGTGTAATCTGGCGGCGCACGATTCCGCAGTAGCCATCGCAGAGTGGTACGTCGAACGCCTGAGACTCCGAGGCCTGATGAGACTCGTGGTCAAAAGTCTGACCAAATCTTGCGGAGGCAGTGCCATCAGGGCGCATGCGGCTTCCAAAGCATCCGCAGAGTCTGAACGAACGTTTATTACAGTCATCGGTCAAGTTTCTTGGTTCAACTGATAAAACGACAGACCTTTTTTATCCAGATCAACGTCACAGCCGGTCACAGCAGCTTGCTTAAATTCTATGTTCCCTAGGTGAACGATTATCGCAATGACTTGGAAAATGTCTTCTCGTTGTCGCGATCCGAGCCCAAGGGAACTCATCGCAGCGAGAGTATCATTGAACCCATCGACAGAATCGGTGCTCGTGATCTTGTACGAACTTCTTTTAGACAGTCTCAGAGTCTCAAGTTCCGATTCAGTCAAGCCAGACAACATCTGCGATCATTAGACTAGACACTAAAGCTCTCATTCGTGTTATGAGACTCGGCCGAGTCTCGCGCCGACGAAGAAAAACTGGCTTAAAAATTGAACGCATTGATCGATTTTGGAAAAGCTTGTTCCGCTAGAAAGTAGAAGAATGAAGCTTCGCGGTGAGACTTTATTCACATTTGAAACGAGACTCCGCCGAGTCTGTTTCTCTTCGGACCTGGCCAAATATGTGAAAGTTGTTATCGCCGCTGGTGACCCTGCTCTGTTCCAGTAGAAACGATTCAACGACAGCTCCTCTTATTTCTCCGTTGATATACTGCAGTTTGACCAATTGTCCGTGTCTAGAACTGCACCGATTTCTTTCTGTGCTCGCTGTGCAGAACGGGGACAAGACTAGACAGGCTCTTTCTATCTTGGAGAGCGTAGTAGACAGGGAATAGGATACGGACTGATCTGTCGCTGCCAAAAATCGCAGTATTTTTGAGGCGGAGAACGTCTTTCCAGATCCACTGTCTCCGCTGATGACGATGACCTGGTCGAACTTATCCAGTCCTCGCACTAGCCTCCGCCGAGCTCTAGCGGCCACGGCAAAGACGTGAGGCTCCGGGCACATTTGCTCTGTAAAATTGGCTTGACCAGTGTCCAAATCGGACTGTCCTGGGTTTATGGCCAGCAACACGGGACCCACCCAGGTGTAGAATTTCCCCGCTCCGTATCGACGCATCAGGTATTTTATTACTGAGGGGGATTTTCTCCACACGGGAGAAAAGTTCGTTATTATTCATAATGATCAGAATGAAGAAGCAAGACGTACTGAGGTCTTCGTCATCTGGTATGTCGGCTAGATTGTTCAAGTTTTGTCCAACGAGGAACTCGAGTTCCTAGAAATAGTCACTAATTTGTGAGCCTTGCGGACGACCAGCGAAGCGCGCAGGGAGTACCTTCGCTGATCTGCTCATATCTGCCTCGAAATCCTCGCCGTTAAAGTGTTCGGAGATATTTTGAGCTCCGATCAATGACAGTTCAGTGTTAAGTGAGCTGCGGAGAACTGCCACTGATCGGCGATTGTTTGACTTTTTAAATATTTTTCCACCTTTATTGTATCAACATGAAAAACACTTATCTTAAATACAAAATGTATCTGAAATTAGTGTAGGTGAAGTTGAAAGAAAATATAAATAAAACGTTTGATATGCTTGATTCAGTGCCTGGGATTCCCCGAAAAATCGAATTTCGAACAAATTGCTTTTTGAGATTTGGATATTTTTTCAACCGATTTGAAACGTTTCGAAGACACGTATTCCATCGGGGCACCTCCGAATTCCTTTGCTGGATGTAAAATGAAGAAATCTTAGCCAAGCTTGAACGTATGGAATGCAAAATAGAACATTGTTAAATAAAATAAGGGAATTATTCTGTCGACGATTCGATACAACAATCATTGAACACCGATTGCATGGAACGTATTAACGCTGCGCGATTTCCTGCAGGAACTTCTGACTATCAACGATCGTTTTTTCCAGCCGTTCTTTAGTCGCCGATGAAATCTTCTGCTTGAGCTTATCGCGGGCGGACGACATCGCGGTCTTGTACCCGGTCACGTTGTGGAATATCTTTATGTGCTTGTCTCCGGAAACCAAAACGTGCTCTCCCAGGGCGTCGAAGAGAAGGCCGGTTATCGGTCCTGAAATTCAAAGAAAAAATGGAATCAGGAATCCCTCCACGTGGTACGAGGTCGGGAATCCCCTCGAGACGCACCGTTGAAAACGTCCGGAATAGCAAGATCGAGCTCCCCAGTGAGTGCGGAGTAGAAAGAAACCGAGGATCCGTGAGCAATGACGATAACTTCGGCGTTAGGTGACAGAGCGAGTCTTGCGTTGGATCCGCCGTGCCAAGATCCAGTCAGTAGAATGCGCGGGGTTTCCCCTTTCTTGTATTCGACTGTAAAATGAGAGGAAAATTCGATCGTTGAGTTCGGGGTTCGACCGATTGGACACAAGAATCGTACTTTTGGTGTCGTAAAGGTTGAAATTTCCGTCCTTGGAGACGCTGGCTACGTGACTAGTGTCCGCGCTGAATCCGAAGTCGTAGACGCCCGAGTTGTGTCCGCTGAGTTCGAAGGCCCTTGAAACCTGCTTGAAGTCTCCGCCCTTGGTGAATTCCACCTCCCACACTTTGAGGTCCGGAGCAAAACCAGAGGCTACGACGAATCGACCGCAGGGAGAAATGCGAGCACGGTGAGTCGACATCAGATACGTGTCGAGAGTCGAAAGCAGCTGGCCCTTCAGGTCCCAGAGAAGAAGCTGAGTCGTGTTGCTACAGGTCATTATGTATCGTCCGTTGCAAGCTATGTCCATGCCTATTATGTCGTCGTCGTGTTGCTGAGGGAGAGAAAATGTTTAAAATTTCGCCATTATTTGTAAACAACAATTAATTAAGTGTGTAGTTAAGAGTGTAACACCTTTGGGAATTCAACGGCCTTGGTAACAGAGGCGGGGAACCCGTCCGGTTTCCTGGTCACTTTGTAAACTTCGACGGTGTTGGCGATCGCCTTGTGTATGATGAACGCTTTGCTGTCCGGAGACCAGCGTATGAAAGATGCATGATCGAATTCGATGTTAACACGGAGCGATTTTCTGTCTTTAGAGGCGAGGTCCTTGGTGCACCATATCATCACACTTCTGTCTGAAATTATAGAAGAATATATATATATATTTTTTGCACACCTGTTGTAGCTTGGTGACTGACAATACAGATCCGAGTTTCGGAGAATATATGTATTTCATGTAACTAAAGGCGGGAAAAAGAGATTCAAATTTCGCTGATTAGATGTTGTCTAGATTAGATGCAATGTGAGGTATTAGAAACAAATTTACATTATTAATTGTTTAGGATGATAAACTTAACAAGCACAATAAATTCCAGATCGTAATATTGAGGATCGTAGAAATGATTTAAGTTTTATGTATGTGGTATTCCATGCCAAATCGACCTGCCGGTGACCTTCGACCTCTCAGATCTGGTCCGTGATTTTTCGTCTCATTCTTCCGACTCTAAATAGCAACGAGATTTTTTTTTCAGATTTTTCAAAATAAATTTGAGCGCGTGGTGAATTTTCAAAGTTTTTTTTTCAACACCTCGATGGCCGTAACCGAAAAATCTGGAAAAATTCTCAAAAAGCCTATGTCCAAAATGAAAATTTTTGACCCAAATTGCATAATGTCGAAAGTTTTCCTAGAAACCTGATTTTTAGATTTATCGATGAAAAAATTACCAAAAAATAATTGGTGTGGAGATCAATGCACCGTGAATTTATTGAATCACAGTAAAGCATGAATAAAAGTAAGATAAAAATAAAAAAATAATTAAAATAATAATAAAATAGATAAAAGCTAAAAAATCAGGTCGAAGGAAGAGCTTGGACGTTATGCAATTTGGGTGAAAAATTTTCATTTTGGACATAGGCTTTTTGAGAATTTTTCCAGATTTTTCCGTTACGGCCATCGAGGTTGTTACGTCTGGACCTTCAGTCCACACGTCACTCTCACCTATCCCTATCTATTAATAATACTTAATACTTATTAGCTTATAGTAATTAGATAGTCTGCTTCCTGCGCTCTTATTTCTTTTCGCTTGAAGCTGGAGTCTCACGCGCTATCTGAGGCTGTGCATCCGGACTGCTTGTGGGAAACTGCACATCGTCCGATGCACACTCAGCTGCACGTGGCCTCCCACTTTAACTCTTTCGGAGGTTACCTGTTTCTTACAGAAACGGTAACACCTCACTTCTTAACTTGATCTTAACTGGTAAACAGTTATTAGTAGATAAGCTTCTTGTACTTGGACTTGGACTTGATTGACTTGAATAAAAACTGTTATACAGAGATCACTGAATTCTACGCAGAAAGTCTTTATTAAAATAACACTGTGCTTTTCTCTTGATACCTTCGGTATACTTCTGTATTTTTACACGGGGTGAACCCTATAAAAATACTTGACAGGCTCTGCTTGTAACACTCGCAGAAGCGGTCTTGTTACACTGGTGGCAGCAGCGGTCTTGTTACAAGGTGTTGAAAAGAAAACTTGGAAAATCCACCACGCGCTCAAATTTATTTTGAAAAATCTGAAAAAAAAATCTCGTTGCTATTTAGAGTCGGAAGAATGAGACAAAAAATCACGGACCAGATCTGAGAGGTCGAGGGTCACCGGCAGGTCGATGTGGCATGGAATGCCCCATATATACTCTTTTTCACGTAGATTTGATCAACTTCTACAATTTTTATTACTTTTCGCTTAATTTGCTTAGTTTCTCATCCCAAACGATCAACCCCACATCAATTTTCTTGACAAATCTAGCATTATATTCGATCTAAACAATCTGCAAGATTCAAATATTATTTGTTCCCGCCAAAAGCATCGTCCACAAAAGAATCGTGTGTTTCTTACTTTTTTTTTCTGTCTCTTTCTTTGGAAAAACATTATCGACGATTTTGAAAGTCTGAAAAGCGTAATATATTGTGATAAAAAAAAATAGAAGGAAAATTGGATATAACGGATGAAAGAAAAAAAAACAAGAAACAACTCAAAATCACGAATGTATCCAACGTACTGTTATTGTATTTGGTCAACAAAACTTTCGCCTAAAAATTTTCTCTCAGGATTGAGAAAAATAAAAGGTGGAAGAAAAACAAAATAAGATTGTATAATAACATTAATATAACGCATCAACCCCTTGGTGTACATACACATGATTAATTCAAGTCTATTATATTTAATTAAGAATTACATCGTTTATGTATGACATACATGAATACGTCGCTCCAACAAATAAGAGAACCGAGAGAACCAATCAATAAATTGATTATGTTACTAAAAACCTAAGTAACGTCGTTGAGTGTCTGCGAAAATCGATTATAGTGTCTTAATAAAATTGTCCACTAACGTAAAAACAGAGTTTTAATACAACTTAACGAGTAAACTTAGAAATATCTGCGAACAATTCGTTTTAATTTTCAGATTCGACTACCGCCTCTCGAAACCCATTTTCATTCTACCAATTGTCACGCCCTTGGTATATACATGTTCTCGTCTCGCCTTAAGGTGCAATGAAAGTCACGTGACCTCGATATGATTTACACTTGGAATTTTCAAACGCTATTTTCTCAGCCGAAACACATTCGATCGATGTGAAATTGATATCAGTGACGTAGAAAAACTGAATGAAGTGCCTGCCAATCGTGGATTTTCGAAAATCGAAAGACATAATCAGAATTTTGTGTAACAATATTGTTCCGTAACCCAAGGAGGTGCTGCGCCTCGTGGAGAGAGGCAGCACTTCCTTGGATTACAGAACGATATTGTTAAAAAACTGTTATTACGTCTCGATTTTCGAAAATCCACGATTGGCAGGCCCTTCATTCAGTTTTTCTACGTCACTGATATCAATTTCACATCAATCGAATGTGTTTTGGCTGAGAAAATAGCGTTTGAAAATTCCAAGTGTAAATCATATCGAGGTCACGTGACTTTCATTTCACCTTAATTTCGATGTGCAATCTTCGTCGAGCAGCCTAGTCGGGTGAAACGATAACTCGAAGAAAACAAAAAAAAAATAATAACAACGCTTTGAGTGTCTAGTTATTTTGTCATCTGTGTCTTTTGTTCGGCGGAGGCATCAGGTCGGCGTCGTCCTGTGGGAATCTGTGTCTATTTATGTACTCCAGGAGGCGTTCCGTCGTCACGGGGTCCCTGATGCTCTGGAAAACGGCTTGAGCAGTCTTGAACGAGTTTGGAAAGGACTTGTCCGTTCTCTCTCTCATGAACAGCCACTGTCCATTCTCGTAATTACATTCTACTATCTTATTGTTCAGTTCCTTGGTGGCCTTTGTGATCTTCATCTGACCAAAGGGCACTTCGAGTCCGCCTACGAAGAGCTGCCCGACTTTTCTCGGTAAAATTCCTTCCCCAGACTCGGTTATTATCTTCAATTTAAAGTCCACCGAGTTCATGGACAGTGGTTTCCACTTGAGGACCTCCAGGGACTGCCCAGGAACGTAGGGCTCCTTCGCCGGCTGAAATATAAGTCCGTCAGGCTCGTGTCCCAACTGCTTGGCAAACTTCTCGCTCAGCAGACTATTGGCTTGCGTCAAATCCCAGAACTGCTTCAATCTGACGGAGAAGGGCTCCCGCTCCCTCCGCAGACGACCCTCCTTCAAGGCTCTGTGTCTACCCCCCATTATCTCCTTCTCAATTATGTTGTAGCGTTCCGGATAGAATGATAATTTGCTAACGTCTCTTCCGTCGTAAGCGACCACGTCGTACGCCAGGTACCTCGGATACTCTCTACCCTCGGCTCGGTCGATTACCATCTCCTGAATGAAATGAAATAAAGTTCATTATTTTCATGAAAGAAAAAAATACCAATCAGACAATATAGGATCGGAAGAAGTCTCACCCCGTCCAGCAGAGTGTCCCTGATGAGTCTCTTGACGTCCCTGATGTGGGGAAAGGTGAGTGCGTCCACTTGAAAGACGGAGTTGTCTCTGTCCAGGAAGAATACTTCTCCGTCGGCTTGTATCAGCATCATGTACCTGTTTCCGTCCGCCTTCCACGAGACTCTGTACGGTTTTTCGTGCAATAATCTGATGTTATTCGTGTCCATAGAGACGGGCTGGGAGCCCGGGAACCCGGACGACTCCCAGCTGCACATCTCCTGCACCCTTCTCTGTATCCCAGAGAGTTTAGGCTGTTCCGTTAACGAAGTTACTCCCGGAACTCCGGCCATGAACGTAGGGTTCTTGTGCTTCATTTCCCTTTTCCGTTTCTTCCCAGACCCCTTGCTGTTCGCGTTCGTATCCGCGCTGGGCCCCTCGTCCCTGTCCTCCACATCGCCGTCGTCGTACTCCAGACACCAGGCAGGCTTTACAGGGGGCGGAGGAGCGTCCTCGACGTCGTCGTACCGCCTGAAGAGCTCCCTGATATAGTCCTCCTTGTATATTCCTGGTGGCCTGGCGGTGGCAAACTCCGCAATCCCCGCGTCCACGCTTGTGAGATCGTTCTCCACAAGGTAGCTGATCACCATGAACCCCGTCCTGTTGAATCCATGGGTGCAATGGACTCCGATAATCTCCAGCGGGTTCTGGGCGATGAAGTTTTTGCAGACTTGGACAAAGGTCTGCGTCTGTTCTTCCGAGGGGGTCTCGCCGTGCCCCCTGCACTGCAGCTTCAGGTACCTGCAGCCGTTGGCCTCGACCTGATGCTTGTCGTAGAATCTGGACGTGTTTGTCAGGTCTATCCACAGGCCGAGTTTTATCTTCTGGCTTTTCAAAGACGCGAACAACATGTCGATAGAGAATCTGCACTCCTCGGGCACCTGTTCGTCGTATCGAGCCGAAAGCGGGGTCTTGAAGGCGATGAACTTGTTTTGTATCAGCTTGACGGCCTTGCGAGGACAGTGGAGCCAGCGCGGAGGGACCGGGCCCGGTTCTCCGCGACCGTCGTTCCAATTCGACATCTGGGAATACTTGGATCGTTACTAACCCAGTCCGCGTATTTATTTTTAGGTTATAGTCACTCACCTTGATCACGGCGGCTGTTACAGGCTTGATATCGGGCGATGGAGGATCAACATAACCTAGTTTCGGTGCCTTCGACGTACTGGCTGTGGCCGAAGCTTCTCCCTGGGCGTTACGATGTCACTGACATGTTACACGGTGTTGTGGGATTATTTTTGCCAAATAATTTATTATTACGATGTGTCAAGGGTAGTACGCGAACTGTCACAGCGATGGAAGACGACGGCCATTAAAATTTTCCCCGTCTACTTTCGTTCCTTTCGGTCCCACCATGAACCAACGATTTTGGTCAGAGAGCGGCGACTCGAACGAATATTATCGCGCGTCGAATGTCTCGCTGTGTAGTTAGAAGACGAACGAACGATTGTCTAACTATGTAGATAGACAGGGGTCTAGCTGTATAGTTAGACGATGAATTTCGATTTTATTACAGAAAATTATCCCGCGTCGAATGTCTCGCTGTTTAGTTATAGCGTTTTCCATTTGCGCAGTTCTGTTACACCGTTCTACACCAGAACTGCGTTTTTTACACCGCCCGACAGAGAGCGCATCGTTTTCCGTATAGTTTTATGGAGGCGCACGATGCGCCCTCTGTCGGGTGGTGTAAAAAATGCAGTTCTGGTGTAGGACGGTGTAACAGAACAGGTTCATAAAGTTAGCACCCGAAGTCGAGATAATCGACTGAAAGTAGTCTAAATCGTTTGCGCGTGGTTTCAATATGAAGAATATCACTCGATTTCGTTTGCGCGTTGACTCGTTTTCAAGAAAAATGCAAATAAAGTTAGGGTGCTGAAATTCAGCACCCGGTTTTTAAATATAGTATTATGCGAATGTTTAACAAAAATTAAGATAAATTATCATGCCAATCGTTTGCGCGTCGTTTGCGCAAACAGCACCGCAAAGTAATTAATCGAAAATATCGAAATTTCTATGGGAAAAACTTATTTTTCCTAATTTACAGTAGTTGGCACCAGAATAAATGACTGCGCATGCGCCACGAGCGGTTCGATTCCGTGCGTTCCAGATTCCAACCGTGTTTCAATCGCATAGAACGTGAAAAATGTTATGAATAGCTAAAATAATGCGTTTTAATTACTTGAAATCGTTTGCTTGGTTTGCGCGTCGCCCGAAACTGAAGAATATTGAAATAATTTGTTGGCGCTTCCGCGCAGTCTTGAGAAAACTGGGAATAAACACCGGGTGCTGAATTCCAGCACCCGCGCTCTTCAAATATCGATCGCATGTCAACCGAGTTTGGAAAATTTTTGGTATTTTGTATCTAGAATCGTTTGCGCGAACAGCACCCGCAACAATTATCGGTCGCATAGTAAGCCAGTTTTGAAAATTCTTGGTATTTTGTCTCTAGAATCGTTTGCGCGAACAGCACCCGTAACAATTACCGGTCACATATGAATCCAGTTTTGAAAATTCTTGGTATCTTGTCTCTAGAATCGTTTGCGCGAACAGCACCCGCAACAATTATCGGTCGCATAGTAACCCAGTTTTGAAAATTCTTGGTATCTTGTCTCTAGAATCGTTTGCGCGAACAGCACCCGTAACAATTACCGGTCACATATGAATCCAGTTTTGAAAATTCTTGGTATTTTGTATCTAGAATCGTTTGCGCAAACAGCACCCGCAACAATTATCCACGAAATAACAGTGTGGGTGTTATAACGTAGAGCAAAGTGAAATTAAACAGTGGGCACTACAAATTATGCATATTACTGTATACCGCCGGCGGTTCATCCCGCGTGTGGTATAGTATGATTTCCAACTATACAACTGAAATTTTAGTGGCAGACCAATGAGATGAATCGAGAGATGGTAACCTTACCCCAATATTTCTATAATCTTTAATTTGTTATACCTATATTTGAATGCTAGCATTATCGTGCATCGGAAGGCTTCGGAAAAACTGTGTGGAAATCAAGGAAAACAAGGTTAGATTCTTTCGAACATTCAATTTTTATTCGCTCTTGCGAAAACAATGTGAAAGGTCAAGTACTTAAGGTACTGGAATTTTTCTTTCCTTCAATTCATGATCGATTATCCTTCGTCATATCCATATACTGCATGCGTAATTCGAATATGATGACGGAAAAAGAATCGTGGAAGAAATTCTGATCTCAATTTTGACAAGAATTGAACCACCCTGGTAGATCGTATGCCGCATGCGGTACCTATAATCCACATCGTAATATCAACGGGTACACTATGCGACCGATAATTGTTGCGGGTGCTGTTCGCGCAAACGATTCTAGAGACAAAATACCAAGAATTTTCAAAACTGG
>JAFFZH010009094.1:0-12855 GCA_018420115.1 Euura saliciscinereae | reverse complement strand
CGCTCCTCGCGTGGGTATCAGCTATCCAGTTAGTATATAGATCAGTGTCGTCTCTCGTTGTCTCGCTCTTCGTCTCTCGTCGTCTCTCGTCGTCTCTCGTCGTTTCGCTCGTCGTCTCTCGACGTCTCGCTCTTCGTCTCTCGTCGTTTCTCGTCGTCTCGCTCGTCGTCTCTCCGAGCGTCTCTTGGCAGTCTCTGTCGTCTCATGTCGTCGCTAACAGTTTCACTGAGAGATTACTTTATAAATCGCAGTGAATAGCCCCTCGTAATATAAGTATGGTAATTGTTGTTACTATTGTGGCAATGGTTACTATACCCAAAGTACCAAGCGTCAGAAGGTCACGATAAGTCATTCGTCGTATACCAGTTTGACAGCGCTCTTCATAAAATTTTACCCACGTGCTATTGAATGACATTCTATTCATGTTAAATGTAACAGCAAAAATATGTTGATATCTACAGGACATGTCAGTAAAGTGAGGAGGTTTGACTATTCTTAGCTGTCGATTATTAACAAGTAATTAGTGTAAAACCGACAGATATTTCGATTACAATCGAAAGTATTGACAAGAATTACCGTTTATTGTTAACAAATAATTTTGGTAAATTAACATCTTATAGATGTTACGTTCAACCTTGTAACAGGTATCACATTCAGGATGTAACGAGTTTCTTTTGTAAAGTAACATCATTTTCCTGTTGCGTTGACACTTTTTTTCCGTTGAATTACCCATGAAATCTGTTATTGATCTGTGAAAAAATTAACAGGCTTTTCCTTTAAACGTTTAACAGAAAAGGGTTCTGTTAAATTGACAGGAATATTTATGTGGACTTTCTGGGACAAGTAAAAGATGTTAAAATTAACAGATTTCTTTTAACTGTGTACAGTCGTGATTATACCCAATATAGTATTCATAATATACATCTCGTAGCCGACGACGTGTATTATGTATAGAGAGGTGAGCTCAAGAGCAACGAGCAAGCTGCGAGTTCAGTTCTTCCCCAAACGTCGGCCAAGATATCCGCATTATGTATGGTGCCGGTAACGGACCACCGTTTCTTCTATAATAAACCTGCCTAATTATTGTGTGTAACCTCAGTGTTATTTTATTGATCCATGAACCTATTTCCAACACGAATATTCGGGAACAATCCCCACCGCGAACTGCCAAATACCGTGGGAGACCCCTCTCGCAAGAAGGATATACCTATAAGAAAGAGACGAGCGCCAGCTCGACACTTCGCTTTCGAACACTTTGACTTGCTTTGCCTTCCCTTAATTCTAATTTTGCCTCTTCAAATATTCACTCAGCTTGCTTTATTTTGTCATCATAATTTTTCACCTACTTGGTTTTCATTTCTATTCTTTTATTTTTGGTTTATTACAGTTTGGGTTTTCTTGGATCTATTGGACACCTTTTTTTAACTTCCCGTATCTCTGATTTCAGAGAAAATAGGAAGTTATTGTAATCACCCCGAAAATGAAAAGTTGAGTTTTCACTGGATCTCCACGTTTCGAGGTCCGGAGAATCACTTCCGATCATTTTCAGATGGACGTCTGTGTGTGTGTATGTGTGTGTGTGTGTGTGTGTGTGTGTGTGTGTGTGTGTGTGTGTGTGCGTGATCAAATTTTAGTCCGACGATATCTCGAGAACACGCGGTCGGATTTCGATCAACTTGGTCTCAATCGACGTGCCTTTCTCAAACTAAGAACTGATTAGATTTTGGCTTTGATCGGTTCAGTACTTTTCGAGATGTTTAAATAACAAAATTCTCAAAACCACAACAAAAATGACGATATCTTGAGAAGGGATCAACGGATTTCAATGAAATTTGGTATCACATGGTTTTTCGGATCGCTGATCACGAATCCGAAGTCTATTTTGCAAAATTTTCATTTGGCGTATTCGATATGCTGCAAAAAACTGAAAACATTTGGATTTGGATGAAACTTGGTACTCGTAGGTTTTTTAGGTCACTGATCACGAATCTGAAGTCAGATTTGCGAAATTCAAAATGGCGAATCCAATTTGCCGGGAGAAACACTAGAAGCATTCGAAATCTTACGGAAATTGGTACTCGAAGGTTTTTTGAACCGCTGATCAAAAACCTGAGGTCATATTTGAAAATTTCAAAACAGGTGAGATCAAAATAAATAACGGGAAGTTCGAAGGCTGGCTCATAGTCAGCCCAAACCCGCTTGTTTTTACACGCAGTAAGCTTCTTTGTGTGCTTTCCTCACTATCAACATAAAGATTGCTGTTCTCTGTGCTTTATTTAAAAACCTGACTCCTATTCCTTTAACCCGTAGACGGCTACAGGGGAGCATTCGGACTCTGCCTTCGGCAATATACTGCAACGGTTTGTTCGTTAGAATAAATCCACGCAATCATTTTTTGTTGCCACCACATCCTATATACCCATAAAACCTACCAACTCTGGTATCGACTCTGAACATTAAGAACGGTGACCGTCTATCCTTCGGGTGCGACACGAAACCTGCCTGAGTGTTCATGACAAGTGCCCTACCTACATGAGAATCTTGTTGAAGGTTTGAAAAACCTTCGTTACTGAGGGTTGGTGGGGGTGGGGGTTGTTACGCGTTACATGTAACGCCACGCCGAAAGCGTCACGATAACCGTTACGCTCAGCGGGGGGGGGGGGGGGGGGGGGGTTACGCGTTACATGTGACGTCACGCCGAAAGCGTCACGCGAAAGCGTTAAGCTCTATAGAGGGGGCGGCGGGGGAGGGGTTACGTCATACATTTGACGTTACGCGAAAGCATTTTATTGAGACTAGATGAAATGAGTGGAACTAGTGTCCGTGCAAAATTTATGTATAGAATGGTCAAAGAACTAAGCATGACCTTTTCTTACAACGAATCACTTGAATCTCAATGCTACGATAGAAGAATATCGTACTATCGCGAGTTCGGTTTACCGTTTGACTCCGGTTATCGACGCTCAGGGAATTCTTCGAGTTGGCGGGCGGCTACACAACGCCCAGATTGATCCAGAGATGAAGCATCCGATCATCTTGCCACGAGATTCACCGCTCACAACGCTGATTCTCGATCAAACGCACCGATCAACCTTACATGGGGGTGTGCAGCTAATGCTCACCACTCTGAGACGTAACTATTGGATAATAGGAGGTCGTCAACCAGTTCGACGCTTCATCAATCGGTGCGTGATATGTGCAAGATACCGTGCTTCAACCTCTAAACAATTGATGGGACAACTTCCTACGACTAGAACGATCGCGAACAGGCCGTTCTATCATTCCGGAGTCGACTACGCGAGACCGTTTACCCTGAAAACTTGGAAAGGACGAGCTGCCAAGACATACAAAGGTTACCTTGTAGTCTTCGTCTGCTTTTCATCTTCCGCAGTTCATCTCGAACTAGCTACAGATTACTCACCAGAGGTTTTTTCTCTCAGCATATAAACGATTCACAAGTCGACGAGATATCTGTTTCACATTATCGAGTGACTGTGGCACAAACTTCATCGGAGCTGATGCCGAACTTCGCAGATTGTTCCACGCAGCTTCGGAGAAAACGCAACGAATCATTGATATTCTGGCCAACGACGGGACAAAGTGGATTTTTAATCCACCAGCTTCACCACATTTCGGCGGAAAGTGGGAAGCGGCCGTTAAATCAACCAAGTTCCACATCAAAAGAGTACTTGGAGATACCGTTCTGACCTATGAGGATTTCAACACACTATTAGTGCAGATTGAGGCAGTTCTAAACTCGAGGCCCATCTGTCCACTGTCAGAAGATCCAAATGACCTGGAAGCTCTCACTCCAGGACATTTCATCATCGAAGAAGCCATCCAAACCGTCCCTGGACCATCATTGGCGCATCTGCCAGTGTCACGACTGTCTCGCTACCAACTCATTAGGCGATTAATTGAAAAATTTTGGGAAAGATGGTCGATTGAATATATTCAACGGCTACAAGAGGTCGTCAAATGGCACAACCCAACTGAGAACATCAAGGAGGGAGCTCTTGTCTTAGTGGTTGACAAACGCTACACCCCCGTCCGAATGGCCACTCGCACGAGTGGTTGCAACGCATCCAGGCACCGACGGACTAACTCGTGTGTTTACGGTTAAAACTCAAACCACCACATTAAAACGTCCTATAGTCAAACTATGCCTTTTACCAATTCCAACGGAGCCGAAGGAAGAAACGACGTCAGCGGAGCCTCAGACTTGAATGGGTATCTTTTCGACGTTCCCGTGGACACGTCGAGGCGGGCGGAATGTTTGAAGATCACCTGATCTCTCCAAGTGCGAAAGAGACATAACAGATCTCACTCGCACTCATTCCAATTACAATAATCGCCAAATCCCTCATTCCATCCATTCGTCGCTTCTCCCACTTCTCTCACTCACGTTCCCACCTAACCAGTATCATCCATTTACCCAAAAGCGAAAGATGTATCGTCACAGATCGATTCCAAGAAAATATTCTCATGGTCATTAATTAAAAGGAACTACGTTTTCTTCCAAACAACAAACCCTAATTCCACACCCGGCCAGCTAATTATATACACTCGGACTCCCTCAGGTTGACCGTCCGCTATTTGACGAACTCCCGTGTTTGACCGAACTCGCTTCCGCTATCTGACGGGCTCTACCCCCACTCTCTGTAGCGTTCCCCATAAAATTCAGAGTTTAAATAAAATTCGTTGTATATGAAACAGCCGCGCGGCGGCGCCACTTGCCGGTGCTGTACATCGCGCTCTCACTCACACCCGTTGTCACTGTCTGCTCTCACTCACACCTTGGGGAGAGGAGAGGCAGCCCGCGGCGACCGGAGTGGGGGCCCCTACTTTCGTCAACTAGCGGAAATAGCTCGGTCCCAACTCGGTCAACCTGAGGGAGTTCGAGTGTAATTCTAAACAAGTCGTTCTTTGAATTTATCTTTGCGTTTCACGAGTTTTCTACAGCTATTTGAAAAAATCATGAAAAATGAAAAAAAATGGCGCTTACGACCTTCTGCTTTTATATACCATTATTTTTTATCGATTTTTTTTTTAATTATCATTCTTTCAATTTATCTTTGCGTTTCACGACTTTTTATGTGCCTGTTTTCGATGCGTGTAGCGGCACTTTGAACACCAAAGAATGACCCTGGAAGATTCGTCACGAATTTTGAATCACTCTATATTAATGACATCTTTGAAACGTCTCTTTCCGTGCCGTAAAGTGCCGTTTTAATGCATCTGCCGTAAAAAATATTTATTAAGGAAAAGGCATTAAAAATCACTGCGACGCCACCTGAGATGCACATGAACGTGCATATAGAAACTGCTGTACAAAGTAGTAAACTGCGGTTTAGTCACTTTCAGTGTTTTGCGCGGAATTCTTTGGAATACATAACTGATAACCAACAGGATATGGATCGAAGTTATAGAATAATGTATTCTCGTGGTGATTGGTTGCCACGTCCACTTGTATATTTTATTTTTATGGAAAGTGAGCCGAAATTCGGAGGTATGGAATTCCATACCACCAAAACCATAGGGGAATCGCCGGCCCTGTCTGTATATTCTCATATTGAAACAACAAGCTAGTCTGGCCCACCGCTGAATAAATACACGATGCAATCTTCCCCGATTATCATTTACGAATAAAAAATATACTATTGGCCACCAAATGTGCGGCTGGAACCATCATGTGCCTTTGGGATATTTTCGTCGTCGAAATTCGATGAATTGTATATCGTGTAACGATGGACGAAACTTTGGGATTGGGACGAGTACAAAGCTTGTCAGCAATCACACGAGTGGCGAATCATCCCTATATAGTCACACGCCATATTTTTTTTCACACCCGGTCGCAAAATGCCACTTTTCATACCTCTTGAGTGGGCGAAAGAGACTATTTTCCTGCCCTCTGGCGCAAAGTGCCGTATTGCTCATTCGGTCTGAAGACTGAAAAGAGGCATTTTTGCAGCCCAGGTGTTGAGAAACAAATCGTGTACAGCCCCGTACGAGTGATATATCATTTTTGCACTCCGAAATGAGGAAATCTCTGTCCAGACATGGTATAGCCCGCTCAAAAGGGTAAAATTTCTGCCTCGAAGAGGTAATTCCGACTCGGAGATGGTAACGCCTGCTATTAGGATCATTGATCAATGATGTGAAAATAAATTTATTCGGCATCTTTCGTCCCGCTAAACTACTAGGCGATTCCCCTTTTGATGTGAGTGTTATAAGAAAATGTATTCCGACGACGCTCGTTCACAATTATACATCTTCGAAATGTGATCATTCAAATAGAATTAATTCCACATTGGCTGTACCGGGTATCCGAATGAGGGCCCAAAATTCACTTGATCGAAGATCGATTTGAATTATGATTCGAATCTAAAGATATCGATTCACTCAAATTGCTACCTACGAACTCATGTTGCTTTTGTATTTGTTTTACACGATAAACCAGAGTTTATTTCGTGATCATAAACGCATTGGGTCGTGCAAATTGCACAACAACCGGATGCTCACCACACCTAACCTATCACTCGATTCTGCGAGCAGCTATTGTTATCCGCTACGTGTTAACGGCTGTTTCTTGTGCAATTTCGAACCTCCTACTTGGTCTACGAGCAGTTATCATTGACCATGAAACATTTCGAAGAACCGCACATCCTATTGGCTCTACGAACGTCATCGCTGACCAACACGTGTCGAAGTCCGTTTCTCGTGGATTCCAACCTCCCCCACGCATCCACACACTTTTTGTAAAAAAGCTGCTCCATTTTGGTGCCTTCATCACTCGACTGAATCAACGCAAACTAGTTGCCTCTAAACTCTGTATTTTCTTCATCAGTCTACTTGGTATACTCGACAAACTTCAACGATGAAAATAGTTATTTTCCTTGCTGCGGTATCCGCTGCGAATATTTTCGTAGGTGTTGAGGGTTACTTTCCAACATCTAATTTCACAATGCTTGCTTATGGTGGATACCAAATAACATTCGGCTCGAATTCTCTGATTCAGGGATTCGGGGTTCATTTAAACAAAAACAAGCTGATTAGAGGTAAGACATACAAATGATTTAACTGGCCATTGCACTCGTCACTTTCCGACGAAATTTTGAACTAGCGAAATGTCTCTGATCCAGCTGGCGTACCCGGGGATACGGACCTATGGATTGGACGCTGCCAAAGAAACGGTGAATGGTTGTACCGGAACCTCACGGCTGAACTGAATTCAGGAGACACAGTTCACTACTGGACAAGGCTTCTATTCAACGGACATAACATTACGTCAATAGTCAAGAAGTGCGTTGTGAAGCCACGACCAGGCCGCGGATCCGGCCTCAGGCAAGCAACGTGCACTGAAATATAATATAACTGGAACGTCTGCCACCCATCCTTTCCGTAGAGAGGCCGCGTTCAGAGAGAGATAGCTCAGTACACTGCTGGTTGGTATCCTCCTCTCTGTCTCACCGCGTCGCGCACGCGCACATCCAAGTATCGTAAAGCATCTGCAAAAAGTTAGTCCGGCCTGCTCACTTTGATAATAATCAAAACAATCTGAAATAGAATTGAATTTGTGAGTTTCATTTATAATTGAAACCTATTAGATCGCTGTTCGATAATTTGAAGAGAGAATCATTCATACACGGTAGGTTAAATTTTGAGTAATCATGAGTAAGGTCAACTTTTGGACTTGACTGTACGGACAGAGAGGAGAATACCAACAGCTGTCGCGAACAGCTATCTCTCTCGGCTCGGACCAGCCGCCTTGGCGTACGTTCCAGTTATATTATATTTCAGTGGCAACGTGTACCTCATATCAGTGACACCATGCCACCACAAGAGGTGAAATGGAAAATCCTGAGGATTGAGCCTGTGAAAATGTATTATTCCTTCCATTATAAGTTGTAACGGACTGACAGACTGACAGACTGACAATCTAGTTTAGTATTGAATGAAATATTCCTATTATTAGGCTTTTGGTTCTTTTTTTTATCTCTAGTTCCGTTGAGGGAATCAAATATCACTATTATTTTTGTTGTTTTCTTATATATATTATTCATTTTCTTTTCGGTTTGATAGTAAGATGAAATTAGTTATTTTTCTTTATTTTTATTATATCCTTTCTCTGTTGTCAAGTAAAACTCACAAGTAACATGATGAACATAATATGTACAAACACGTGTATCACTGCATTCACTGATTACTTCTACAATAAACGGGGATTAGCCGGATAAACTGAATGTAGAAAAACAGTGACCAATGACGAAACAGATTAATATTTCGAATTGTTGTAATACGTAAACCTTACAGTCGTGATTATACCCAATATAGTATTCATAATATACATCTCGTAGCCGACGACGTGTATTATGTATAGAGAGGTGAGCTCAAGAGCAACGAGCAAGCTGCGAGTTCAGTTCTTCCCCAAACGTCGGCTAAGATGTCCGCATTATGTATGGTGCCGGTAACGGACCACCGTTTCTTCTATAATAAACCTGTCTAATTATTGTGTGTAACCTCAGTGTTATTTTATTGATCCATGAACCTACACTCGAACTCCCCCAGGTTGACCGTCCGCTATTTGACGAACTCCCGTGTTTGATCGAACTCGCTTCCGCTATCTGACGGGCTCTACCCCCACTCTCTATAGCGTTCCCCATAAAATTCAGAGCGTTGTATATGAAACAGCCGCGCGGCGGCGCCACTTGCCCGTGCTGTACATCGCGCTCTCACTCGCACCCGTTGTCAATGTCTGCTCTCACTCACACCTTGGGGAGAGGAAAGGCAGCCCGCGGCGACCGGAGTGGGGGCCCCTACTTTCGTCAAATAGCGGAAATAGCTCGGTCCCAACTCGGTCAACCTGGGGGAGTTCGAGTGTATTTCCAACACGAATATTCGGGAACAATCCCCACCGCGAACTGCCAAATACCGTGGGTGACCCCTCTCGCAAGAAGGATATATATAGGAAGGGACGAGCGCCACACAGTGGGAAAAAATCGGTTTCTGCGGTCAAAATCTTGGCAAACCCGTAAAACAAATTTGATTCTCACGGGGTTTGGTCTCCGGGGGTTTTCGGGGTCGCTGATTCCAAATTCGGAGTCAGATTTTGGAAATTCAAAATGGCGGCTGAACTATGGCCGTCATAATTTAAAAAAATTAGGATTCTTCCATCGAGGCTTAATATATGGGGGTTTTCCACTGATCTCTATATAACTGGATAGTGGAGTGGTACCCTTTCTTCGTGTTACAGCCCGGGCCCATTAGAACGATGGAAAGGGGCTTGGGGGGTCGGAGGAGGGGGCAAGCTTGGGCACTTTTTCTACCGGGAAGTTTGAATAGATGCACCACGGACGCGTGGAATATTTGGTTTATTGACGCGTTGACCGAATGTTTCCTACAAATATGTGTACTTTATTCAGTTCTGATTATTTTCACAGTAGTTCGACTGTGCATTAACCTAAAAATGCGTTTTGTTTCGAACGCCTGTACCTCGGGATTAAAGATGCCGATAGAGATTGAATTCTAATAGAGAAAAGGACATTTAGGACCATTTAATTTGATATTTTTAGCGTTAATTGAATTTTTTATTTCAGTAATACATAGGGTGTGAATTCATTAGTATCGGCGCTGAAACGCGCTATAAAACAGTAACAAAAGAAAAGAATCGACACAAAGCGATTCATTATTTACAAATAGCTACAGCTTGCTCGAAGAATGAATAACAATAACAATTTAAAAATATATTTTCAAGCCACTTCTCCAATAAAGTGGGATCACTCAAAGGGAAACTAAAGTATTAACATATTTTGATTATTCATAACCTCAAACTCAACTCTAATATCCGTATTATCCGTTGTCTTAGCGATTGCGGCTATCTTACTTACCTGTGATTAGTCCGCTCGTGGCTTGAATGTTTCGTACAATACACGCACCTGACCATTTTTTTTTTAACTGCTCGCTATTTATATTTCGAAGTTGCAACTGGCTTGAAGCGTGCGAAGGTGACAGGGTCTAATTGGCTCTACATTTAAACTGCCCGGTAGAAATCTTGCCCGAAAATGGCGGCAATGGCGCCGATCAATTAGGTCCGCTCAGCGGCGCCAGTCCACTATCCAGTTATATAGAGATCAGTGGGGTTTTCAGGGTCCCTGGTTACAAATCTGAGCTCAAATGACGAAAATCAAAGAGCGCGACCCAAGAGAACGGCCTTGAAACCTTATTAGGACGGTTATCTCGGAAATCGGTGTTCGCTGGCTTTGAGGATGAGCTTGATTATTCAAAATCACTCATAAGTCAATCATTTCACCACTCATAATTACATATTTAGATCGTTGGTAGCGCAATAGAGACTGAAACAGCAAAAATATGACCGGAAACCGCGTCAACGAACAGTTAGACGGCTATCGACGGTCTCTCATAAATCCCAAATTGGTCTCTCTCGTGTCTGGAAATGTATATGACAGTAAACTCAGCTGCCCGTATTCGCCCGTGTGGGAACTGCATACGTCAGTATATTCAAATAGTCGTAAAATAGCTCCAAAATCAGAATACAAATATTCATATCACCAAGTTGCATTGTTTTTATCTCCGCGTGTAATCAGTTTTCAGTTTTTGTGTAATAAGTTTTCATTTTACATAACCATCTCAAGCTTTGGAAATTATATTGACACTGACGAATATTTCACGCTATCCAAAATATATTCACAAATATCACATGTCTTTGGTCAATTAGTCTGATATACATTTATTTTCAAAAATATTACTACTTGCCGAAAGTTCTCGAGTTGACCCGAGTTCGGCCGAGGAATAGACCGGTCCGCGGCCGCCATTACAATGAATCGTTCTTTTCCGATTTTCGGTTCAAGGATTCAACAAGTGTGTGTAGTTTAAATGTGTCCACCGGTTGTATCCTGCAAAATCTACGGGAGAAAGTGCTTCTACTGGACGTGAATAGTGAGTCGACAAACGAAGAGTAAGTGTATTAACATTAAATTCAACGAAATCAGAAGATGATCAACCACGTGTGTAGTTTTTGAGGTTAGGAACATCACATTGAATACCGGCCATTTCGAATACAGAACAATTTTTGATTCCCTTGTTGCACTGTAAGAAAAAACAGTTGAAAGTATAGCATTGGTGCCTTTATCGTTACAATTTTATTTATACGCAGACAATGTTCGACGACCTAATGGATGACCACGATGAACGAATGGTCGGGGTAAGCATCGCATACGGATACACTTAGTTTCAACGTATAGGTTGTGAAGTCCGTCTCTGGGATGAGTAAATTATGATAACATTACATACATACTGCCAGATCGGTATTGGAAATATAAAATCCAGTAAATGATTTACTTTTTCACGACAAGTATTATAAGTTGTCAGAATACTGTCGCTCAAATAATGTTTTGAAATATCAGAGATTATTATAATAAATTAGGTTGTGAAAATATATGTAATCTGTTTAAATTTCCACCCAACACTCATCTTGAGAAATATTTGCACGCCCCGAGTTCACGAAAGACCGTAAGCCGTTTGCCGGACCACTTACGAGCCATCCATTCACTCACACGCACACGTGGTTGGTTGAGCACCTCGTGTGAGTGAACGGGCCTGTAAGTGATTCGTCTTGCGGACTATACGGTCTTCCGACTGCTCACGGATGCCAGCGTGATTCACATTTTCAGAATAGTGGTTTAATACAGGGCCGTCTTAAGGCATGGGCTAGCGGGGCTATAGCCCAGGGCGCTCGGCCTGAAGGGGCGCCCCATTAGGCTGAAGCACCGCGCCACCGGCCCTGGCACAATACAATTACTGTGGGTTAATTATGTAAAAGTACCAAAATTGGACGTGGCTAAGGTGGTGTTAGAATGGATATTTATGTAACAGGCGCATGGAGTAACTGTTTTTTGGGCAAGGTTACGTTTCAAGTACAAGCCGTTAGCGTGCCTGCCTAGCCTTAGGCAGAACAAACGAACATGACTGAAAACATAATTCGCGCCGAACAGTAATTTACGATTTAAGATTTACTTACGGCACAAGCATTGGAAATTTAATTTTCGACGCCTGTTTTCGATTCGTAAAGTGGCACATTTTACCATCAAGTTCTAAGTTGCAGTACAGTCTTTATACAGCAACGTTGATGCGCAGTTCGAAGTGCGCAGTCCAAAGTTGCGGCATAAAGTCATTATACCGCAGTTTCTATGCGCACTTCGTGCGAATCTCAACCGGCGTCAAAGTAACATTCAATGCCGCTTCTGTCAAAAATATTGTATGGCGTGCACGCGTGAAATGACCTTGATGAATAACAGTCACTTTAAACGCATGTCACATGATTATCTATTTGACTATTTTACGGCACAGACATCAAAAAGTGACTTTTTGATGCCTTTAACGATCGGAGAGTTATACGAAAAAACATAATCCTTGGTGAACAATCACTTTCACGCGTGCGCCCCATACAATATTTTTCACGGAAAAGGCATTGACCGTCACTTCGACGTCAGTTGAGATCCGCACGAACTGCGTACAGAAACTGCGGTATAAAGACTTGTAACCGCGCAACTTGGAACTTAGCATTATAAAGTGCTACTTTATGAATAGAAAATAGGTGTCAAAAAGTGTCTTTCCAATGCCTGTACAAAAAAAAACTTATTCCCGAAATTTGACTGGTGAAGCAAGGATTTCTCACCTGAGTTCCTTCGCAGCAAATTCATACCTACTAGAAAAAAATTTATTTGAGACACTCCAATGACCGCTAAGAAAGTCAGCTGTTGGGTGTTTGTGATCATGCACGTATCCCGTTCCAAACATCGCGATGGGTCGAATATGCGCTTTTTTCGCTCTACCTTT